>MEIZ01000181.1:12408-43493 GCA_001723225.1 Globodera ellingtonae | reverse complement strand
TTTTCCCGGCGGCGCCTATCGGCACCGCCGGGCCGTTCCTGGCGCTCAAATGGGAATGCCATCTGAGCGCCGCGCTCAGATGGATCAATTCCCCCCTCCGAAATTTTTTTCTGGCTACGCCCCTGAACGACAGCACCAATGGACGCCAACGTTTTGCCTAAAAACAGAGAACAAATTTACCGAATATCTAAGATATTAAATTTTTTCAAAATGTTCATTTGTGGAAAATAATTTGACAAAAAATTGACATTAACTTTTAAATTTTTTTTTAAATGGATCGGCGGTGCGCAGAAAATTTGATACTCAATTTGTTAAGTGATTTTCAACCGAAAACTTCAAATTGTATGAGCATTATTTCGGGAATTTTCATTTTTCCCTTAAAAAGTGAATGTTTTTCACCGTAAAATATGGCAAATTTCGAAAATTATAGTGCCATAAATAAGGGCATTTTGGCCTCCCTGTCCCCCCTCACCTGGAATAGAAAAATAGAGTCCCCGGGGGCTCAGTTTTAGGTTAGGTATACGGTACAATGCTGCCTTTAAATTCTCATAGAAGAGAGTCCCCGGCTTTTTCCTTTTTCTACAAAAAATGAATTAAAAAATTCCAAATTTTTCTGGTTTTCTTCCTACCAAAAGAGCCAACTCAGTAAATGAATAACCCACCTTTGAAGCAAAAAGAGCAATTGCCAACGTCGAAATTGCGAAAAATTGCCAAAAATTGTCGGAATATTGCTCATTGACCATCAAACTTTTCAAAATATGCATTTGCTGTTCAATTTGCTGACTCAAAAATTGGAATTGAATTTGATTTTGTCGTTCCAATGGTTCCGCTTGCTGTTGTTCAATTTTGGTGCTCATTTCTTGGAATTGAAACTGAAAATTGTTCGAATTATATTTTAACTTTATTTTTAGAAAAATATTCATTTAATTTAACAAAATTACCATTAAAAAAAGACCGCCAACTGCCAAAATTACGATGATTAAGATGACCCATTTGCAGCAAACTTTTTGACGCCAATCATTCAATTGTTCGCCAAGAATAATGACTTAATGCAACAAATTTTAATACAATAAATAAATAAATATATATATTTTTGTTACTTGTGTCGTTGAACAATTGGTCCATATCGAAATCGAACGCTGCTTCATCACTTACATCGGCCATAATCAGCAGCAATTGATGGATGACTATTTGACTAATGTATAATTTTAAATGTTTGATATAAAAAGTAAACCAAAACGTATAAAATTGAAATATTTCACAACTTGAGAGCGTAAGGAAAACATTCCCCCATTTTTTGTAACTTAAAATTGACGGTACATTTGAATTCTGAGTGCTTTTGACCATTTTTAAATTAATTTTTTAGCATATTTATCGGCGCGCCAACATAATGTCAAAGCCACGAAATGTCAAAGCCACGAAATGTCAACTCAGCCAAAAACCACGAAATGTCAAAAAAAAAATAAATTTTTTTTAAAGTCGATAAAAATTTTTTATTAGGGGTATTCCGGGGCGTAGAATCCGAATCTGACCTCCATTCATACCAATTTCGAACCCCTGACCCGAATTCGAACAATTTTTTGAAAATTCAAAAATGTTCAGAAATCAATTTTGGTKTTAAAATCGTTCTCAAAAAGCATGAATTCGGGTCCGGGATTCAGAATTGGGCAAAATGAATGTCAGATTCGTATTCTACGGCCCAAAAAACCACTAGAAAAACTATTTTGAATTTTCGAAAAATGTTCGAATTCGGGTCAGGGGTTCGAAATTGGTATGAATGGAGGTCAGATTCGGATTCTACGCCCCGGAATACCCCTAATAAAAAATTTTTATCGACTTTAAAAAAAATTTATTTTTTTTTTGACATTTCGTGGTTTTTGGCTGAGTTGACATTTCGTGGCTTTGACATTTCGTGGCTTTGACATTTCGTGGCTTTGACATTTCGTGGCTTTGACATTATGTGGGGCAGCGTATTTATCCACGAGGACGAAGCCTGCGGATATTGTGAAATTTGACCAAACAAATTTGGGTCCGAGGTCCAAAATTGGTTGAAAAGGAGGTCAGATACGAATTCCACTACCCCGAATACCCCTAGAAACACATTTTATGAAAAAATAAATTTAAAAAACAAATTTTACGACCCCCTCTAAACCTGATTTCAAACCCATGGATGTGCCCTTTTTAAAACCAGAAATCAGAAGGGCGCAAAAAAAAATTAGAAAACAGAATGTGGTGCCCAAAATGAACAGAAATAGAAAAGCCTGCCTGGTTACAAGTCGGCTTTACTAACCCTATTAGGCCGGCTAGAGTTCAGTTTGAAACAGTACTCGTATTTTTTATCAAAACAAAAAAATTCTTAATCGTGTTCAAATTGCTTGTATTTTTCGCCTAAATGAATTATTTCCAAGTTTTTCTTATTTAGGTCCAACATTTTGTACATCTCACCACATGTGAGTTAAAACTGAAAGCATTTGAAGGGGTCCGGAGCGCGTATATGAAGTGTCGTATTTTGAGTTAGTATATGAAATGTCGTTTTTTTGCTTAGTATATGAAACGTCGCGTATATGAAGTGTCGCGTATATGAAGTGTCGTATTTTGGGTTAGTATATGAAATGTCGTTTTTTGCTTAGTATATGAAATGTCATCCTGCCAATAATTGTTTAAAACTTGTCGACCCGTGGTGGGATTCTAAAAATGAAAATATGTATGTGTTCAACAAAGTCAGGCACGTTGACTATTCTTCTCGGTGCCATCATCTGTAAATTTTCTTAACGTTTCAGGAACGAAAGTGTAAAAAATTGGTTTAAAAGATCGTACGAGCAATGTTTCAGGTCGTTGACCAACAATAAAAGTCCGGACGTTCAGGAGTTGATTTATTTAAAGAAGATCGGGAATATGTAGACAATAAAAAAAGTCAATTGTGGGGGAGGGGGTGGAGAATTGCAGCGCGACTCGAAAGTGAGTGAGAATGAATGGGGGTGCAATCGTTGATAACAATAATCAATATGTGTCTGCCCTTGGAGGTGGGAGCAGACACATCAAATAGAGAGCCACGAACCACGGAAGCCGAAGCCAAAGCCACGAATGCTACAATGCAGGTTTGGCACCTGGGATGGGGCGGGTTGAGAAAAATGTCGGGGCGGGTTTCGGGTTGAGAAAAAGACCGGGTTTCGGCTCTCGGGTTTCGGGTAACCCGCCCCATCCCTGTTTGGCACCCCGACCCGTCCCCGCAAGCTTTAGCTAAAAGCTAGTGGTGAGTGGTGTAGGCTGGACTGGTTGTGGGTGGGGGTTTGAATCAAGACTATGCAAATATGTTTAACAATTTCTTCTTAAAATTTTCTATTTAAATACTTTTAACAATTTCTTCTTAATTTTTTGTTTAAAAAAATATTTTTGGGCGGTTTTTTACAACATTTTGGAATTTTAACCGACGCATTAGTCTTAGATCTCTACTCTGCTCTCTCATGATTGAAAATCATTTTAAAGCCCACACCCTGGCGTATCTCCTACTACAAAATCAAATCGTTCATCAACCAAAAAATTTGCACGATAAAAGTTGACGCAAAATAAAATAATTTTACCCAATTTCAACAGCCCATTTCGACCTCAGGGACTCTTACCTAACCGACCAAATGACATTTTTTGTAGTTCAATAGCACACCAACTTAGATTAACCAATCCCGACCCGCTCCAAGCAAAACCCATCTTCAATAATTTTTGTTTTTTTTAATAAAAAAATGAAATTGAAATAAATTTTTTTTGTTTTTAAACAACCAATTGTTTGTTCCCTTTTGGTTAAATAATTTATCGCTGTGAATTTCTCCCAAAACAGGCAAAAAAATGTGTTTTTTCGCTTTTTGTGTTGCGGGATTAATCCCGCAAATCCGATCCCGCACGAGATTTTGCTTTGTAATCCCGCAGCGGGATCCGCAAATCCGGTTTTGCCGCACTCTAGAAGGAACCAGCCATGAACAGAATGGCGCCATTTTCAGTATTTAGCAGTGGCAGTTATTGAACTCACCGCGTTCAAAAAAATCACAACTGGCTCGAGGGCCAGAAGCAGTTAACACACGCCGAAACTGTTCGAATTCCGATCCGGGGTTCGAAACCAACTGATAGCGAGGTCAGATTCGTATTCTACGCCCTCGAGAACCCCGAATTGAGGCGAGTCAGTTACAAAAGAAAAGCGAAAAACATAAATGAGCGGGCCATCATCAGCACGGTCTCGAATTTAGCCTAGCCTAAAGTGTGTTTCGGCCCTTATCCGTGGACACACGACTCAAAAGTCCTGAGGTGAACTTTTTCGAAGTCCGCAGCTTCGAGTCCAAGCTTTTTGAAGAAATTGAACCTGGCCCGAGGGCCAAAAGCTGAAATAAAAACCAAAATTTTCTATTGAAAAAAAACCAGAAAAAAAGGGAAAACCCCTTTCTATTCTTGAATCACCCTTTGGAGACCAGTCCGCAAGGGAACAACGGTAATCAAAAAATAAATTATGCAAAAGTTCCAAACTGCCCAAAATAAAGATCAAATCAGAGGCAAGTTGGTCAAAAAAAAACAAAAAATTTTTTTGAAACTATGGGAATTTTAAAAGGGCCCACTACTGGTGTGTGGCAAACCTGGTCTCGGAAGGAGTCGATCTGCAAACGCCAGCCTCAAAGGGGCGTCCCCGCACTTGAATTTTGTGCTCAGCTTGACGAAAGGAGTCGATTGGTATATGAACTGCTCGATTTTGGTTATCTGCTTTTGAGTTTTTCCTGATTTTTTGCCTGCGTTTTAATCTTATAAAGCTTCGGAAGTACTGGAATTTTTAAAGTTTTGGTGCAAATCCCTTAACAAATTGAATCAAAAATTCAAAAATTTCTCGGCGGCGCCTATCGGCACCGCCGACCCCCCCCCCCCTGTAAAACAGAATACTCCTGCTAAATTCCTGTTTTTGCATAAGCCGACCCTGCCTGTAAATTTTGGACCAATGTTCAACAGCCAGCATGAATCTCCAAATTTCTCTCGACAGCACCATCGGCAGCTTCGGACCAACCTGTTCCTCCAAAATGGTCAAAATCGGCCTAAAATTAAAGATTGGCACAAAAAGGGGAGTAAAATTCTAAAAAAAACAAGCTGAAGCCGTCCAGATCAGGATGACTGGCCCGAGGGGCAGAAGCAGAGCATATTACTAAATTAATTAAGCAAATGCATCGAAACGAAAGGCCTACAAATTCGCCAAAAAACAAAAAATGTTGTGCCATAAATAGCATGTCTTGGCGAATTTTCTCAAAATTCTCTAAAAACATGCCTAAATTACGGCTGGAAGGACCAATTCATTTCGGAAATTAATTTCCCCGTAAGGGAGTAGCCAAAAGACCCAAAATCAACCCATTCTACACGGGGTGGGGCGAAGTTTGAATTTAGGGTTATTTATCTCTTTCTCTAATGGTAGCCCACACTATTTCGCGAAGTTTTGCAGCGAAATCCATTCTCGCCAAAATGCAACAAACGGCGTAAATTCAAACCTAATGTCTTGGCGAATCAGCACTAAAAGTCGAAAAGTCCGAAATCCAATCCGGATCAAGGGAAAGCAAACCGATTCCGGTTCCCGCCAGTGCGACCGAACGGATCCACAGGGATTGGCGGACCTGAGAGGTGGTCGGGCCTGCGGGGAATGGTGGAAAAGAAAGCCGTCGATGCGCAGTTGTCGGCCGGACGTGGCCATGGAATGCCTAATGCGCTGGTGAGGTCGGAGGACTGTCACCGCGCGTATGGAACGGCGGTCCGGTCAAGCAGCACCGGTAAGTTTGGACGTGAAGGTGGACAGAAATTAACCCTACCTCCCTCAAGGTAAATGTGGCGCGCCGAGCAGTTACGGATGGCGACGACGATGAACTACCCGAAGACGAAAGAAGGCTGGTCGAATGAACGATGCGAATTCAACCCCCCCCCCCAAACAAACAAAAAGTCCGGAGAATCAGAAGTTCAATTTCCCCATCCCGAAATTCTAAAATGCCACTGGGTGCCTGGACCACTTCCTCTAACCCGCTCTTCAAACACTCTCTCTTGAACCATCTCCCTCTCTGAACTGGAATGACCCCGGGGTGTTCTTTCCCAACGTCCCATACCATCCATCTGGAAGGTGGACGAGCTGTTCACTCAAAAGTGCGCAGCCTGGCCGTGGACGTTCGGGTAGGAGAGCCGAAGGACGAAGCCGAGAGTTTTACCGGGAGAATCATTGTCTTCATTTCCCCGCGTGGGAAATGCATCCTCTACTCTTGAGGATCGAGGACGATCCTATGGGAAAGGGGAGCTGTAAGGGTTTCCGGTGGCATTTCCCATTCTATTCACCCCTCAACGAACTGCTGGACCTTTACCCCGGGTATTGATCACATTTATCCATTTTCAACAATGTCCCCGCCCACATTGCTTTATCCTGTTCCCCTCCGTTCCCCCAGCGATCAGTCTTCATCCCTCTGTTCCTTTTCCATCGGTCGTTGTGCAGAGGCTTACGGAATAAACGCATCCGCAATGTTGGACCGGAGAGTTGGGGAGTCTGAAAATGATGTGAAATTGCCAAAATTATTCAAATTTTATTTTTCTTTAGGATGACATTCTGTTTGAGGACCCTGACTTTCCGGCCGACAATAGAATCCTTTTTTTCGGCAGAAAGCCGATTGTCGTTCAATGGATTCGCCCATTCGACATAACAATAAGCCCCCAATTTATCAACGTTGATCCGCATGCTTTTGAAGCAAAGCAAGGAACCCTCGGCGATTGTTGGCTCATTCGGCCGTAGCTGTTTTATCGACCAGGCCAGAGCTGTTCTACCGCGTCGTCCCACCAGATCAAAGCTTTTGGAGTGGCTTATTGAAAAAAGCATATGCAAAGCTCTATGGATTGTATGCAGTGATCCGCGGGGCTTTGTGCTCGACGCCCTTGTCGACTTCACCGGGGGATTACCGAGCCAATTAATTTGAACCCTCAACATCGTCCAACGATTTAGAAAAGGTGAATAATCAAAAGGGAAAAATGGAAAGAAATGGTGGATTTTGTCTCAGGGACAAAATGCGAAAAATATACATGTGGAATTTTTAATTTCAGCTGATTCTTCGCTGATGCAATAACTGTTTGTTTGGTTGCACCACCAAAAGCCTCGGCCCGACAACGGCATTATCTGTTGATGAATTAGTCCTGGTAAAAAATTTAACGAATATGATTCAAAAGAATATTGAACTTTAATAGGTCGCAATTGTGGGGAAGACTGCCTACATTTCTGGCCGTTGATTTGCGGAGCCAAACCTCCGAGAGCAATGGGGAATTCTGGTAATTTTAACCTTCCCGACGCTGTCGGACCGACCAATACGAACGAATAAAGTCATTTGAACGGTAATAAATTATTTATTGTTCGATAAAATGAAAATGGTGTAAGTCCTTAATTTTCATAAAAGGGCCCGTGGTGTCCTCAATAAATTGAGTAAACAAATAATAATGAATTATTTTAAATGAAAATAAATTTTAAAAAAATATATAGAGAATAAACTAAAATTTTAGGATGTCGTTTGAAGACTTTGTAAAATGTTTCGACAGACTTGACTTAAGCTACCTTAGGCCCGAAGTTATGGACGAAGTCCAAGAAATGTCAAATTTGGCCCAAATTTCGAGCCCCTGGGACAATGTCACGTTCGATGGGCAATTGAATTTGGCAACAGCCGGAGGAGCCGCATCAAACCAAAACTTGGGTAAGTGATGATACAATATTCTATATAAGCTTATTCTTGGTAAAATTAACAGAAAAAAATATTTTATTTAAAAAAAACAATAATAGGTACATTTAACTGGTTTAATAAAAAAAAATTCCAGCAAATTTCGCCCGAAACCCGCAATATTGGATCAAATTAGCATCTGAACATGGCGGACTAAATACCGTGGTATTTTCAGTATTGCAGAAATATAGGCGTGAATGTGAAATGAGGACGGCGGAAAGCAATGAAAATAATATGTGCTATAATACCAATCACATGCATTTTTAATAAACCTTTCAAAAATTTTCAAAATTGTGATTTTTTATATGCTATTTTGTCCAATAAAAAGTCAATTTTGGGGTTGGGACTTTCAAGGGTGCTGATCAAACGTCTGTCAATATTTGATTGTTTTTTTCACCATTAATCATCCAAAACCGCTTTAATAGGGTTTCTTAGGTGCTAAAAACGATGCCCAAGGAAAAATTTTAGCGCGCTCGACCTTGAAACAATTTTTAAAAATAAAAGAAAACAACTTTTTTACTACTCGACGCTCCGCGGTTTGCGTTAGGAAATACCCCCCGGGCATCTGGATGGTCATTTTGTAGAACAGACTTTGCTCTTTCGTTTGAGTCAAAAAACACTCGAATAAGTGATTCCAGTGAAGACCCTTGCCATTTTTAGTGAGGTGACCTCATATTGAGATGAATACCATTACTTTCTTTTGGCATTTCATATCTTGACAGGATTGGGTCCCACTAACGGGGTAATTAGTGTTTGGTCTCAATGATTAGTATTATTAGTATGACGCTACGTGATTTGCGTATACCTGGTAGGCCTTACTGTTTTTTGCGTTTATCTGTTTATTTGAATGTTTAAGTTTCATATTGCTTACCCACACCGTTCAAGCACAGCAACGGGGCGGCGCCGAATTAGGCCTAAGCCGTACCTGGCTTAGGGCTCGTTAGGCTTAGGCCTAAGCCACCTTGAGCTTAAGGGTTTATTAGGCTTTCAAAGGGAGGGCCCAAGTGTCCGCGGAGTTTCAGAATAAAACTGGCACACTGATAAATCACCCCCATATTTCTATCACAAAGTGACATTCATATTTGCTCTGCAGTTTCCTTGTGATCTTTCCCAACCAAACAATTTGAACTCAACCTTTCTTCCTTCTGCCTTAAACCTTTTCATTGCGCAAAATTGGAATTCTTTTTTGTTTCAACGTATTTATTTGCTCGCGCATCAGTTTTTCCAAAAGTGTATTTGTTCAAAATATTTTACTGCGGCTGTCAGGCAAAAAAGAAAACTAAGCATAAAATTATCTCCAGTCGGAAAGCTTCGAAAACAAAGCTTCAATGAATCAGTGAATAGTGGCGAACCAAAGCCTCCAAAATGTGCAATATTCTGTTGGTTTTTGATTTTCTGTTATTTTGACATCATTTAAGATTTCTGTCTTAACACGTTTTTTTGTTCCAAATCTGTTAAACAAATTTATGAGTAGTGATCGGTTTTTCAAGTTTTAACCTATTTTAAGAGGAAAATTAATAAAGAATGACGAATATGAAGGTTATTACGCATAAATTAAGTGGCGCCTTTCTTCAGTGCCTGTTCAGACTGGACTTGGGCAAGCAATTCGTCCTTGGCAAGCAGCGCTGCTTTGAGCTCCCGATTCTCTTCTTCCAACTGCCGAATTTTGTCGTCGCTTTGAGCCTAAAAACCACCAAGAGCAAACGTTCAGACCCTTTTCATCAAAATGTTATTTGTTGCCTCCGTACCCAATCACGCAACTTATTACTGCGTCAAAATTAAATGGACAAAATTGAGTCTGGCCGACTGAGTCTGGCCAACTGAGTCTGGTGGCCAACTGAGTCTGACCAACTGAGTCTGGTTGGTAGGAAAAAATTTTGAACTTAAATTTTGTAAAATAAAAAGTCCTTAAATAAAAAATGGTAATGGTGTCTTATATGTTTAGGTCCCCGAATTTTTTTTTCAGTTTTATGTAATTCTGAGAAGTACTCCGGGGTTGTCGAGAATGGAGATCACGAATATGACATCAGCTTTATCATTTGACATCATCCAATCTATGATTTCAACATTTATAATTTTTTGAAAAATTTCTATTTGTTATCCGTTTTTACATTAATAGGTATAGGCCTAAGCCTAACAAACCCCAAGCCAGGATGTTTAGGCCTAAGCCTAACGAACCCTAGGTATCATTTTTTGGGCGACCATCAATATGCCATACAAAATCAAAACGCCCAAAGAATAATCGATTTTCTCACAGGAATTTCCAAAATTATCACATGAAGAATCAATGATTGTTTTATTTAGTTTTTGTTGTTGAATATGTTATATTTGTTTGCTTTAATTTTTGTTTAAGAAAGTTATATATTTTTAGATTGCTTGACTTTTAATTTTGATGCTCAAAAACTTTTTCCCTTCTAACCAGACTCAGTTGGCCAGACTCAGTCAGCCAGACTCAGTTAGCCAGACTCAGTCGTCCCCTACCGTTGCGATCACGATCGGGCGATCTTGATCGCAATTATCGCCTTTTTGGGCAGATCGCCGATTGCGGATCGCCGTTCGTTTTTTTTTCGACGCGATTCCCATCCATCCGTGGTATGTATCACATCGTGCATGTCAAAGGCATACCAGACTAACGGGCGTTTCTGTCCGATGGGCAATAACGTACGAGGCCGTTTCAGCAGTGCTGCGTTGGGTGGACACAAAACCAAGTTCATTGATTTTGCTAATGACTCCCTACAAATGGTTATTAACAAATTATTAGTTCCATATATGTGGTGTTGTATAAAATGCACTCTTGACCGAATTCAAACTTAAAATTTTCGATCAAAATTTTTTCGAATTTCGGGTTCGTTAGACTTAGGCTTAAGCAACCCTGGCTTGGGGTTCGTTCGGCTTAGGCATAAGCCACCGTGGCTTGGGGGGTTCGTTAGGCTTACCCGAAACGACCTGCTCCAAAAGATTTTGCATATTATTTAATCAGTGGCACCCGAGTCCCCACAGGAAAAAACACTTCAGTCCCGGGTTTATAACTTGCATTTACGGATTGTTAAATTTTAAGAAGTACCCGTAATCCGAAACATTACCGACAAATTTGTGCAAGTTATCGGGAAAAGGTTTGTGAGTTTGTTTAAGGAGAAAAAGACTTTAATTTCAGTTTTTTGAAAAATCGGCATTTTTGGTACGTAAATTTACCGTTACCGGTCGTTTTAGGCCCCAAACGGTAAAAAACCGGTAACGGTAATTACCGGTTTTACCGTTCATTACCAGAAAATGCCATTTGCTAAACAGTTCGAATTTGATAATAAAATAAAAAAAACTCGTTTTTAAAGTAAACACAAAAAGAAGACCCAAACTACCGTTCAAAAACGGAAAAAACTGACCTGCAACTCCTTGACTAAATGGTTTGGCCGAGTGATTCCCTCAATCACTTCGGGATGTTTCGATCTGAGCAATTTTGCGGCAAAGTGAACAAGTGATTCCAATCCATTTACAACAAACGGTGAGAGGGAACGGAGATAATCTTTAAAAAGTGATCGTTATTGGGCAATTCGTCGAATGCCAAATGTTTTACATTACCCAAATCATATCGCTGAGTTGGAGTAAATAATTTGGCCTTGTCTTGGATACCAAAAACCAATTGAATTGGGTTGAAAGTTAAAGAGCCCTTAAGGAAAAAATTCAAATTGGCTTAAAAAAACACGGACATCAACTGCATTGCCCAGAGATTCATCATAGCAAATCTCGCAATCGGTAGGCAGTTGAGGCGTTTGACCATTTGGAAAATGCCCGTTAGTCGAATTGATTTTTTTCGCTGTGGGTAAATGCGCCTCCACGGTCAGCTTCTTCTGGTAAATGCGGCTCGTTGAGCGAAGCACAATTGAGGCAATGTAACACCAAAAAATCTGTTTGAAGTGCGGAAATCGGTAGCCGGACTTAGCCTGAAAAACAATAATAAAAAACTGATAAAATGACGTTATAAAATCACTTTGATGATTTTCTCAGTCTCCGAAATTCGGATTTGCATTGGGATTGAATAACTGTGCAAAAAATTGCCTCCAAAAGCTAACGAATCAACTGGCGTATACACTGCATGTATCCATCCTGAAATAGATTTGATTCTTTCTAGATCAGACTCTTAATACATTTTGCATTAGTACAAAATTGATGTTAAACTACCGGAAGGTATAATTAAAGTGTGGCCTGCACAAAGTCGGACGCTCGAACATTTCTCGACTAGCTCTCCGAAGAAGCAGGGTTTTTGACCAGGCAGATGCCAGCGCTCGAACTGCACTAGGTTGTACTCCGTTGGCGCGATCAGCCAAAATATCTTAAGTTAAAACAAAACCCTAACAATTACCAAATGGTCGGCTCATCGGGTTTCGGGTTGAAAAATTTTTTTTTTCAAAATATTAACCAAAAATCAAAATTAATATGTATTATCATAAATTTGTGATAATGGTACAAAACAACAATTTGTCCAAGGTTTATGCTGTTTAAGGGTTCTTCAAGTCTGTGAGTATATTATACCAGCCTCCTTTTTTTGAGAATTCTGATTCTGGGGGGTTTGAATTTTTGACTCAATTCGTTAGAGTTACATAAAATTTTAAAATAAAAATGAATAATAGTTGACGAATTGTGAACATTTTCACGCAATTTAATCAATATTTTGACGGTTTTTTTTCGGGGTTTTGGTCAATATTTAACGATGTTTAGTAGGGCTGTTCGAGACTTGAAATTTAGCGAGACTCGAGAGCCGAGACCGAGAAATGACACCGAGACTCGAGACCCAAAAAAACCGAAAAATTTCTCGGTTCGAGACCGAGACTCTCGAACAGCCCTAATGTTTAGTCAATATGAATTTGCGCCCTAGTTATCAAATAACACCTTACCTTTTCGCCCCTGAGAATGTGGTACCAAACAGATGTTCCTCCAAAATCTGTTAAATTTTTGTTCCAAATTCTTAAAAATCACGATCGAAAAAAAGAAGTGTCTACTCACCAATATGGAAGTCGGTGAAGCACTTTGCAACACTCATAAGGCAATATCTGTATAATAGTTTGAAAATTAGTGAATTATTAAAAAAACATTATTTCTAACTTTTGTACTTTTGGGTAAGTGGAAAAATCGTTGTCGACGGCCGCAATTTCCTTGAGATTTTCCTGCCGATCGAATAACTCTTTTGGCCACACATTGTCAATCCAATCGATTTCCGAGACAACTGTTGGCGCACTTACCTGTAATTATCAAAATTAATTCATAATGCAAGCTCCTTTTAAATAAATACTTTTTCAGCCAATTTGGTTGAGGTGAACTCGAGCGAAAGCACATTCCAAAGTTCAGTGCGCTCGGATGGAGTTTTTCTAAATTTAAGTTCAAACATCATATCACCGAGTTCAGCAACTATTAAAAGATAATTTAATAAAGGTTTAAATTTTGGACTACAATTTTCTTAGAAAAAAAAATTAAATTTACGTGTAGTAGTCGATGAACTCTTTTAACGACATGTTGATTCCCTTTTGCTCGTGGTATACATCAACAACTTCAATACTCCTCTCGCCACCAACAAGGTCTGTAACAAAATACATCAAGAAAATTACATGAAGTAATACTGTACCAAGAACATCCGAAACGGTAAAATGCTGGGGATCTGGCATACTTAAAATGCCTTCGTTTTAACAGAAACAAAAATTAATTAAAACTTCATTCCCAACTGTTCGGGTGGAACGTTGAACAAAAGTGGGCGAAGCAACCCCGTCCGGTCAATGTAAGCCACAGATAAATCTATAAAATGGATTATTTCATAAATTGTTAACAAACATAAAGAAAAATCAACGCACCGCTTGGGCGCATCTCTATCGCAACGTCATTTTGCTCATATTTTTCATCACTTAGAATCGTCTCAATTGCGTAAGGCAACTTTGCCTCTATCTTTCGCTTCTTTGTCGTGATCTGAGACGTAGCTAAAATTGAAAAGTTTATGAAAATATTTGTATAGGGTACGGTAAATTTTGGAATTACTATATGGGAGTGATTCAAACTTTGAATCCGAATAAAAATACGACCAATCACTCATCGAATTTATTCCGATCCGCGGAAACCACTTTGAAGAAAGTTACTACGGATTAAATTGGCTGAAAAATTCGTAATTTTGAAAGGGTATGAGTGATTTTTCCCATTATTTAATTTTAGCAAAATAAGTTAACAATGAATATTTTGACATTTTTGGTGCATATAAATCCGGGCCTTAATCATTTCATTTCAATTGCTACATTTTTTGTTTTTATTTTATAAATATTATGCACTGATAGAAAAAATTGTTAATTTAAAAAAAAAATGAAACAATTCTCTGCGGATATCCGCGGATTGGATGGATACGGATATGAATTTTGAAAAAATGAGTCGGATACAAACGGCATGGATATATCCGGACAGGGTTTAAAATTTGTATCCATGACCATGCCTGCCCTCCCCCTATGATTTTAGGATTTGAACTGGTTCAAAAACCGGTTTAAAGGTCGAGCCCGCTAAAGTTTTGCTTGTTCCATTGTTTTCAGAACCTAAGAAAACCTATAAAACCGATTTTGGCTGATTATTGGTAAAAAATAAATAAAAATTGATTTTCAAAGTCTTAGATGTTGTCAAATCTTAAAAATATTGTCAGATTCGTGATTAGTACCCTTGAAAACCCCATATATGATTTTTCCATCACATTTGAGAGGGGGGGGGGGGTCGCAAAAAGGTAAGTACCAAAAAAATCTACGCACCGCTTACGGGCAACTGATTGGCTTTGCGTATCCGCAAATTGAATCGCGACTTGGACGAGCCAGCTGCTGAAAGCAAAAAAATTGAACCATTGAGGGATTAACAATTAACAGACGGAAAGTATGCGAGGAGGTGGAGGGGAAGATAACTGAGATTCTGATTTCAAACACGGCTCATTACAACACATTAATGCCCAAATCTCGTCTCTGTTCCTACAAAGATAGCAATCGACTGTCAAATATTTTCGGAAACAAAAAATGGGTAAAATGCACAATAAAAAACGAAATTTGCATATTTTGAGGAGTTCAAAGCACATATTTTAGCAAAATAAGTTTAACAATAAATGTTTTGACCATTTTTGGTGCATATACATAAATCCGGGCCTTAATCATATAATTTCAGTTGCTACATTTTTTGTTTTATTTTATAAATATTATGCACTGATTGATAGAAAAAAATTGTTGATATTCGCGGATTGGATACGGATATGAATTTCGAAAAAATGAGTCGGATACAAAAGGCAAGGATATATCCGGACACGGATTTAAAAATTTGTATGCATGACCATGCATGCCCAGGAGCAGGAACTAAAAACATCCTTTTATCGACTTAGAAATTTAAAAAAAAGGGGTCATACCATCTAAACTATTACGATTTTTTAAATAAAATTAATCACCAGTCAATTGTTGCTGCTTCTCAGTGAGCGCCGGATCAGTCATTGTGGTGCCCAAAGCCGAAATGCAATTCCTAAAATAAACCTACGGTTTACTCAATGGCTGTCATTTACCAATTTTAAATTATCTTTTTTATTTGAAAAAAGGCAACTGGACTTAACGTAATTGGAAACCCCGGAATGGTGAGAGGAATAATTTTTGATTTCGGATGGCCCTGGGGGGCGTTTAGCAAAATCTGTCAACAAAAAAAAGTGAAAAGGAATGATGAGCGGGGGGATAATGTTGGGAACCCCGCCCCGAAAAAAGGGGGTGAAGGTGACAACCGATGGGCTCTACAAAACAATAGCCCCGCTGGCGATGATGTTTGGGGAAGGAGATAAAATGGGGGGGGGGGGTTGGATGGGGGAAATGAAATGTGAATGGGGCAAAATTATGTTAATGGGCAGAAAATATGTGAATGAGCAGGGGAGGATTGATCAAAGTCCAAAAAGATTTCGTTGGGACTAAAAAGAATTAAGAAAGGAGGACGAATGCATAATAAAACTGAAGAGCTTGAAAAATTTAACGAGCTCTTGATCAAAATTTTGATGGACAAATTTTAACCCTATCGAGATTTTTTCGAGATCTTGATCGACGATATTACCCGACTGATTTTTTTGAGATTCGACTAAAATCTTTGACAAATTTTCTAACAATATCCGCGCTCAGCCAATTAGCAATTAGTTCAGGATTTGGGCGGCCCGTCATTTTTTGCAGTATTGAATTCGGCATCCCGATACTGTGCCGCCGAGAGGTTTTGTAGGCAATTTTGTGGCATTCCTTCATAATGATACCAACAACTAGGAACCTAATTAATAATTCGCTCAATTCTTTTCATTTTTTAATTAATGTGTACTCTTTAATTTGTTTCAAATGGCACCAGCAGCAGCAATTGATTGATGAGACCGGTGGTAGAGGACTTTTTGCTCAAAATTTCGAAATTTGAATACCAACCCAAAAATGCCGAAAATCAAAATGCCAATTGGAAGTCAATTTTCTGAAAAAGCAACAATAGTAGTTTCATTTTAATCCAATTTCCGTTTTTTCTTGATTTAATCTTTAAATAAAAGCAATTGAATTAGTCGAAATGTTTGAGTTTTTTTGAAAACTTCTGAAAATGCAAGAGAACGGACTCCCAAAACTGTTTATGACAAAAAATATTATTTACTATACTAATCACATATTTGTCGAAAGAATGGGCAAATGTTTTCGCTCAAATTGCTGACAGCCGGAGGAACACAGGGTGTTTGTGGATTGATGTTGACAGCCGATTAACATCTTCACATCAACGATCAATGCAAATTATTTTGTGCTCAAAAGTTGCCAAACAGCCGGTGAAGTTCTGGCTGCTCAACAAGCGCAGCCATTGCCCAATATCTCTACCTCATCTTCTCTTTTCTTCACTTTCAACACTATTTCCTTTAACCTTGTTTCTACCCTCTTCACTTCTTGCTAGGTCATTTCGTAAATCCGCCACATATATTTTATGAAGTAGTTTCAGACATCCTAACTTAATTCATACTGAACCAAATCGTTTAATTCGGAAAACGGAACACGGAAAACAGAACACGGAATACGAAGCTGAATACGAAATTGAATACGGAAACGGACTGACCAAAAAATGAGGAAAACAGAACACAGAAAACAAAAAACGGAATGCCCAAAAAATGCAGAACACGGGATATTTAGATTCGACACGGTCAAACTGTTCGTCTGACATTTTTGCATCAATGCATAAAAAACGAGTGCCCGGCAGCCGTTCCAAGCTGTCGGCCGGCATTCTTTTTGTTTTGGGTAGCTTTAAGAAATACAACAAAAAAAGAAGAAAGCTATTGATTGATTGATTGATTGATTATAGAATTTGCATTAACATTTTGCCAGCTTCATCGAGCAAAAGTTGAAGCGTGCCAATCCGACTGTGAAGGCTCAGCTGGTGGCGCACTGTTCGATTGAGGCAAGTCGATCAGAGGCCATTTGGATACCGGCTAATTGATAACTTTGAAAAAGTTATGGCCAGAAAGACTCCAAAAACGGGCGTTTTTGAATTTTTACTTTTTTGACCATAAATTTTTTAAGCTTGCAAAAGTTACGGTTTTCCAAAATTCTTCAAATTCAAAAGAATCAGAAAACAAGCTTTTAATTTATAGCCTAAGCTTTTAAACCCCTAAAATAATTAATAATTAGCCTAGGCTGTTACTAAACCCCTAAAATTTTAAATTTAATAGCCTAAGCTTTTTTTAAATTTAACTTTTAAGGAGCCTCTAAAATTTACACAACTTTCCGTAAACTAGGGTTTGTCCCCACTGTTGACGCCAACCACCATATTATAATTGATCTGATCTGAACAATGATCGAAGTCGAATTTGCCTCATAAATGTGTTGGGCTATTATACGGCCACACATTATGATTTATTTTGAAATATTAAATTTAAAATAAATATATTTATTGAATTATTGCAATATTGCTAAGCTTTTAGAGTTGTTTGAAGCTTTTTGAAAAAGAAAGCTAAGCTTTTAGAGTTGTTTGACACGAGTTGTCGGATCTGTTCAACAAATATGGCAAGGAAGAAATAGCTGATGTCTACGTAAGATATTTTGTTAATAATGTGCTTGCTTCATCCCTATGTTTTTTTCGTATTTTTTTGGGCTTTACGTATTCAGTTTCGTATTCCGTGTTCCGTATTCAGTTTCGTATTCCGTGTTCCGTATTCAGTTTCGTATTCCGTGTTTTTATTAGAACGACCATTTAAACCGGTTTTTGAACCGGTTCAAATTTTGAAAAAGCAGAGGGGGATCCTTTTGTCAAATTTTTGTAGAAAATATGCCGTGAAAAACACCACTATGATTTTTACTCTAAATTATCTGAAAATGTGTTTTGTTTCTGTAAGGGTTTCCGGTCGGCATTTTCCATTCCATTTCACCCCTCAAAGAATTGCTGGACTTTACCCCGGGTATTGATCACATTTATCCATTTCAACAATGTCCTCGCCCACATTGCTTCATCCTGTTCCCCTCCTTTTCCCCAGCGATCAGTCTTCATCCCTCTGTTCCTTTTCCATCGGTCGTTGAGCAGGACGGAATAAACGCTATCCGCAATGTTGGATCGGAAGAGTTTGGGGAGTCCATCACCAATGCCCAGGGCCCGGGCATCCTCCCCATCTTTCCCCTTCCCCAATTTCATCCGGGGAGTCAACGGTGCTTAATCTGGGGGGCACAGTGCGCTTCCCTCACTGGTAGCACCGGATGGTTCCCCTTTATGGGAAACGGTCCATCGGCACAACAGCGAGGGCAGAGGATGAATGTGCCGGCCGAGAAAAAACGGGGTACCCCTAGCTGCGGGCTTGAAGCAGTAAATGTGCACGGAGAAATGATCGAATGGTGAAATGTTGCCCGGACTAATACAGACTAAAGGGGCCATGCAAATATGGAACGGTAAATTAATGCGCAGTCCAGTACAAAACGAAAGTGGCCATGTAAAAGAAAAAGGAGTTCGGCCAATTGTTGCCTGGACTAGTGCAAAACTAAAGAGGCCATGCCGAAAATGGAGTCGATAAGCTAATGCCCGGACTGGTAAAACTACAGAGGCTTCTCTTCAAAAAATAAAATTTGTTGCCTGGGCTAGTGAAAAAACTAAAGAGGCTTTGCAAAAATATATGGAGTGCTGATTGTTGTCCGGCCTAGTACGAACTAAAGGGGCCTTGAGAAAAGTTCCGTCAATGGTTGCCCGGTCTAGAAAAACTAAAGGGGCCTATGAAAGTCAAACGAGTTCGGTCATTTGAGTCCGGGCTAAAACGTCTAAAGGGACGACGAATTAAGCAGCAAAATGGTGAATGCATCATCAGGAGATGAATTAACCTGACCTGCGGGTCAGAAGCAGTAATGTTACTCATACCAATGACTCAAAAAANTTTTTTGAGTCATTGGTATGAGTAACATTACTGCTTCTGACCCGCAGGTCAGGTTAATTCATCTCCTGATGATGCATTCACCATTTTGCTGCTTAATTCGTCGTCCCTTTAGACGTTTTAGCCCGGACTCAAATGACCGAACTCGTTTGACTTTCATAGGCCCCTTTAGTTTTTCTAGACCGGGCAACCATTGACGGAACTTTTCTCAAGGCCCCTTTAGTTCGTACTAGGCCGGACAACAATCAGCACTCCATATATTTTTGCAAAGCCTCTTTAGTTTTTTCACTAGCCCAGGCAACAAATTTTATTTTTTGAAGAGAAGCCTCTGTAGTTTTACCAGTCCGGGCATTAGCTTATCGACTCCATTTTCGGCATGGCCTCTTTAGTTTTGCACTAGTCCAGGCAACAATTGGCCGAACTCCTTTTTCTTTTACATGGCCACTTTCGTTTTGTACTGGACTGCGCATTAATTTACCGTTCCATATTTGCATGGCCCCTTTAGTCTGTATTAGTCCGGGCAACATTTCACCATTCGATCATTTCTCCGTGCACATTTACTGCTTCAAGCCCGCAGCTAGGGGTACCCCGTTTTTTCTCGGCCGGCACATTCATCCTCTGCCCTCGCTGTTGTGCCGATGGACCGTTTCCCATAAAGGGGAACCATCCGGTGCTACCAGTGAGGGAAGCGCACTGTGCCCCCCAGATTAAGCACCGTTGACTCCCCGGATGAAATTGGGGAAGGGGAAAGATGGGGAGGATGCCCGGGCCCTGGGCATTGGTGATGGACTCCCCAAACTCTTCCGATCCAACATTGCGGATAGCGTTTATTCCGTCCTGCTCAACGACCGATGGAAAAGGAACAGAGGGATGAAGACTGATCGCTGGGGAAAGGAGGGGAACAGGATGAAGCAATGTGGGCGGGACATTGTTGAAATGGATAAATGTGATCAATACCCGGGGTAAAGTCCAGCAGTTCTTTGAGGGGTGAAATGGAATGGAAAATGTACAGCTCCCCTTCCCCATAGGATCGTCCTCGATCCTCAAATGCAGAGGATACGGGCCGACCACTCTGCGCGTCGCCTCTGCGCATCGCCGAGTTTCTTCATCACTCCCACTCCCTCCTTTTATTTTTCTTTTCCAGTTCCGGCCCATTACCTCCTTTGCTTTTCTCAGACAGTCACCGGCCCGCAGGCCCGGCCACCCCTCAGGTCCGCCAATCCCTGTGGATCCGTCCGATCCACAGGCGGTAACCGTAATCGGTTTGCTTTCCCACGGCCCTGATTGGGTTTAGGACCTTTCAATTTTTAGTGCTGATTCGCCAAGACATTCGGTTTGAATTTACGCTGTTTGTTGCATTTTGGCGAAGAATGGAAACTTTGGCGAAATATTGTGGGTAAACATTAGAGAAAGAGAGATCAATGGCCCCAATTTCAACCTTCGCCCCACCCCGTGTGGGAATGAGCTGATTTTGGGTCTTTTTGGCGACCCCCTTACGGGGAAATTGATTTCCGAAATGAATTGGTCCTTCCAGCCGTAATTCGGCATTTTTTAGTGAATTTTGATAAAATTCGCCAAGACATGCGGTTTAAATTTGGCACAAAGTCACTTTTTTTGGCGAAATGTTTTCGTTTCGATGCCTTTGCTTAATTGGTTTGTAATGTTCTGCTTCTGGCCCTCGGGTAAAATTGCCTTATATGTGAAAATGTGAAATCGCTTAGAAACACCTTTATAGGTTTTCTAAGGTGCTGAAACGCTAGAGCAATCAAAATTTTGCCGCGGAAAAGCATTTAAACCGGTTTTTGAACCGGTTTAAAAAATGAATTTTTGATGGAAAACAGAAATCATCCATTCGATATTTTTTGCAAATTTGGAATCAACACGACATTGAGAGGTTATCATAGAACGTTATCAGCAAATCCAACATCGCAACACTGCTTATCCATATTTTCATTCCTCATCCCCATCAAACAAATCAATCTCTTCCTCGTCAAGTTCATCCTCCTCGGCACTACAGCTGCATTCAGTGGATTGTAGACGCTGGCGGCAATTTGTGTCAATCTTTAATTTTAGGCCAATTTTGACCATTTTTTGAGTTGGTCCGAAGCTGCCGATGGTGCCGTCGCGAGAAGTTTGAAGATTCATGCTGATTGTTGAACATTGGTCCAATTACAGGTTTGCAAAAGCGAGGCTCCTCCCTTTGGGCCCTCCTCAAAACGGTTTGGGGGGCTTACACTCAGGGTGCCCACCTTTAAAACCCAAAAAGCAGGATTTGCAGTTAAAAAAGCAGACTCGGCTTATGCAAGGAGCAGGAATTTAGCAGGAATATTTTTTAGAAGTGTGAATATACGAATTTAATGCCCAAAACTGTTTAATTGTCTGTTTTACTGGTCTTATACACATCTAGATGTGTATAAGAGACAGGAGGGAGGGGGGAGGAACGGATTGCGCAATGCGATTAGGTATTACTGGTCGGTCAGTCAAGAAATTTGGGCTGTGACGGGTGAGGAAGACCAATGTATATGATCAGAAGCACAATCTGATCAGCATTTTCGGATCGGAAGCCGGCAATTCCCCACACTTTGCGTGGCCACCATCCTCCTCCAGCCAAATTTTGCAGTTTTTTGGCGCCTTACGTTAAGAGACCCCAAATTGTCCTACAAAATGTGTGTCGGTGTTAAATTTGATCGCAAATTCACAAAATTTAATGGGGTTTCTGTTTATTTCATCGCTTCAATTCCGTTGGGATGCAAAAAAGCGTATAGGACACAAAATGAGATCCGTTCCAAATCAACAAAAAAACAACAAAAAAAAGCATTCATCCAAAATCACTGCTCCTGCTGGACGAACACCTTGATGATCCGCTCCACCGGCTGCTGCCCGCACGCCGGACATTCGTCCACACCGGACTGGACAGCCAACTCCGTGTACTGCTTGCAACCGACCACACAACAGCAGGGCAACAGCATGCAGTCCATGCGGCGGCAATCGAAACGCGCCGGACACGTCAAACAGCGAGGAGATGACAGCCGGTAAACGTGCCGTTCAAAAACTAACCAAAAAGGAAGGCATTTTAAAGTGTTTTATTCGCTGTGACAGCCGAGCGCAGTGCGAAGTACTGCTCGCACTTGGGGTATCCAGCCGCGCAGTACTCTTGCACTTGGGGTGACCCGCACCGTGGTACTGCTCGCACTCGGAGGTGACCCATTAAACAGAAACTTCCGGGAAATTGCGTAATGAATTGAAATGATTAATTTTTGAAGCGAATAGCCTTAATTTACAAAAACAAAGCAAAAACTTCCAAATACATAAGCATCAACATATTTTGGAGATACCCTTAAGAAAGCTTTTTGTAGAACAAAACTCGAGAAAGAAAGGGATCGATTTTATTAATCAAAAAAGGACTGACTATCCATGATTTCGGGTGACCAGAGTACCCTACCCATACCGTATTTTTAAATTTTTGGATGACCCATCAAAATGGTGAAAAATGCGTCGGAACTCCTCGAGGGTATGCGCAAAAGTCACGTGAGTTTGTTTTTGTTTGGGGCGTTGGTGTCCGAATTTTTTTTAAATTATACTCTTTTACAACTTCTTGCCCGAGGCTGCACTCCTTCGGAAGCCGACGATTCCCCACTCTTAGCATGACCACCTCCCACCCCCCTTAAATTTTGGTGGTTAAACATGGCTATCACTGATGCATGGCGGCGAACTTACTTCGAATGTTCTTTATATTCTTATCGGTTGGATTTTCTAGCAAACCAATAATAGAGCAAAGCATAAAAAAGCGTGGAAACAGCGGTGATCATCGAGCCAGTTCGATGTACTATTAAAAGTTATAAATGAAAAGTGTAAAAATCGATCTTTTTTTGTTGTTTTCTGGTCATAACTTTTGTTCAATTTTGGCTGGAATGCTTACAAATAACTTCATCTTATTACGGCCTTTCGAATGATATAAAGATTGGTCAGTCTTGAAAAAAGTTATTAGCTGCTAAGCGTTCCCGAGACGCAGTTGACCCCTACCCGACTTCCCTCCCCCCCCCCCGCCGAAGGGAACAATCAATCAACACATTCACCCCTTTTGGAGATTGCTCTTTTTGGCAAACGCTATCAGTGGACGTGGCATTGGCCTCGAGCGTCGTCTCTCCCTTTAAATCGCAGTAAAATTAGAATTAAATGAATAAAACATGCTCTAAGAACGCACATTATCTTCATTCTCGAGCAACAGATTTTTCGTCTCGAGTTGAGAAGCATATTCTTTCTGCTGCCCTCGATCAACCTCCAAACGGAGGCCTTTCACTTCGGCATCGGCCGCCGCTTTTGAATTAAAACATTATATAAAATGCAACTATTAACTCAATTAACAAAAACTTATTATTTAATAATAAAATACTCAAAATTTGTTTTTTCATTCGCACAATGATTAAACTCATTTATAAACTTCGAAAAATTTCGCAAATACGCCCCGGGGGAGAACAATTGTTAATTGGGGGAGGGACGGAAACAATTGAATGGGGGAAGGTAACATCAATCCTAAACGGTGTTCAAGGTGATTAACAATGTCGGGGGTCCGTATTGCAAAAGTGGGTCTGTCGTTGTCTCTCTCTGTCACCAATGCTGTTTTCTTCCTTCTTCCCAATTGATTCACCTTAATCCAATCCACCCAAATGTTTATACCCCAGGCTAATGGCGGAACATCGGAATTTGTGGGACAAAAACGTGATGTGAATTAAACTCGAACAATTAGCCCCCAGGCTAATGGCAGAACATCGGAATTTGTGGGACAAAAAACGTGATGTGAATTAAACTCGAACAATCAGCCCCCAGGCTAATGGCGGAATATCGGAACTCAAAAAAGGCACTTTTTTGCCTGAGACTAACGATGCAACGACCAAACATTGTGAAGGCCGGGGCGGAGGTCCTTTGAAATTAAAACGCAAACGAACAGAAAAAATTTGAATTTCTCACAGTGTAACCATAACCGATTTCATTTTCTTAATTCATTAGCTTAAATATTTGAAATGCAATCCAGGGTGAATCACCGCACAATGTCCCCCCCCCACCCAACAGTCACTTTTTGAATTTAATGATGGAAGATGAGACGAATGAACGAATAAATATGTTGGATCACAGCACAATGTTCACAATCTTGGGGCTTACAAAATTTGGGGAATGTATCGTCGAATAGGACACTCACTTTGCTCACTTTATGTTTAAAAGATGTGTAAATTAATCGTAATTTTGGGAAGCAATTTGTGGCATATTCTCATCCGCACCGCTTTTTTTTCGAGTTTTTGCCCGATGTCGACTTTTTAAACCCCCTGATCCCATGGCATTACTTCCTGATCATAGCAAAAAGACTACTGATCAGATGACAAAAAAAAACATGCCGAAGCAAAGCAACATTTTTAGCGCACCTTTGGGAGCAGCACCAGTAGTCATGCGGATCAATCAAAATGGCGGAAATATAAATGTCCCAAAAAACAAAAAATTCTTAAAAACCATTATCAGACAATTTATTAAGTTGCGGACGGTCACCTGCGAGATCTTATGGGATCCGGGGAATTGAGCAGCAAGGAGACGAAAAAAAACATCAAATTTTCGAATTCGGTTTCTTCCAATGTTTCTATGACCCCGAAAACACTAAAAATATTTTTATGAAAAGAACGGATCAAGCTAGCCGTCGGTGACTATAGCCCGGACTTGAGGGACCCGATCGAGATTTTGATCGTATCGAAAAAGTTTGAGATCACTGAAAATCTCAAAAATTCCGAAAAAAATCTCGGCCCGAGTTTTCAATCGGTCCGGCCTCTAATTTCAACCATATTCCGGCCAACACAGTGATTGACATCAAACGGATGCTAGTATCGGAAAATTAATCTATAAACCAAATAAGACAAATTAAAAACAAAGCTCAAAAGAATCAGAAATATAATTGAAAAATTTAAAAAAAAAAGTAAATTGTATAAGGTCAAAATCCAGAAATATTTTTTTGAATTTTTTTTGGATCGACTTTTAATCCCATCGCAATTTCTCACACCTTAAAGCACAATGTTTTCAATGGACAATAAAAAATTTAAAATCGATAATTGATTTTTGTTTAAAAACTACATATAAATTTAATAAAAAAAAGTGTTTAAAATATGATAAAAAATTGTGCTCCCATACGTACTTTTGAATGGCAACAAAAACCGTACTTAAAAACTGATACTCGTACTAAAAAATATAATTTATTTGAAATCACTGAAAAATCCCGAAAAAAATCTCGACCCGAGACTGACCGGTCCGGTCTCTAATCGTCCAGCATCGGAAAATTCAATTTTCTTATCGAGCACATTTGACAAAATGACAATAAAGACAAATTTAAAAAACAAAACTCAAAATAAATCAGAAATGAAAAAAAGTAAATTGTATAACTGTAAAAATCCATCGGTTGTTATACTTTAAAATTAAAAGAAAAATTGTTTTGCATTTATTGTCCGGCGGGCGTCCCCTCCTCAGAATTTCCATTTAAAGTTTGGCCCAAAGTTTGCTTCGATTTTGGTTTGATGATGACTCAGTGTAACGCACGGGAACAAATCAGACAATTCGGCGGCAGAATCGACAAACAAGCCGGTAGTGTCTGTAAAAACATCACAAAATTAACTTTGTAAATATTATTAAAAACGAAATTTCCTATTAATTTCAATTATTTTTTACCCAAACGCTCGCCATTCTTCGTGTAAATGATTTGGCGAGTTGCCAAATTAATGCCGCAACCGATGACGTCACCGGTGGTCAACGACGGCATTTCTCCAATGTACGGACGTCCATTACGGCTGGCGTGGCGACATCCCGCGACCGCGTGGCCCCAAATTTGGCCCCAACAGTCATATGCGTAAGTGCCTTTGTATTTTCCAACAATTTCGTTCGTTGGCATTTGTTGTGGCGCGAGTCCAATCCAAACATTGCTAAATGATTTTTGTTTAAAGAAAATGCTTCTAAAGCATTATGAAGTAGAATGTGGCAAAATCGCATTTGCGTGATCCCGCTGCGGGATTTTTTTTTGAAATCTTTCTGGGACCGGGTTTGCGGGATAAATCCCTCAAAATCCCGCCTTTTAAATTTGCGGGATCCCGCGCGGGATTGCGGGATTTTTTAATATTTCCAAAAAAATCAAAACACCTTTCATACTGGACCAAATCGTGCAATTTTAGTGCCATTTGAATGCTCTTATTTATCCAAGACAACTTGTAACTGGAGGAGGCCGGGACTGGGATAGAAACTTTTTTCTCGTTAGATTCAAAAATCTTAGATTTTTTAATTTGAATCTTTTTTTTTTAAACCGGATTGACAATGGGGAAATTTTTTTCTAAGTACAATTTGTTATGAAAATTGGTCCAAAAATTACAAATATAGCAAAACAAAAAGGCTTCCCGTATGCTTTTGTGTTTAGTCCAACCAAAAAATGAAATGAAAAGCTTGTTATTGTCATCGAAAATATTTTTTAAAAATTAGAAAAAGATAAAAGAATTTTTAGAATCGCTTACATAGCTCGTAAATGCTAAGAAAAAGTCTGAAAAATCAATTAACACTGTCGGGAGGATCAGAACCTCAACTCCACCCTGACTTCAATCCGCACCACTCACCACTTCACCACAACCAATTTGAACTTTTTTGTTCAAAAATCACATTTTTAGGGTACTTCCCTTGGATTTGTTAACAAAATTTGCAATCCCGCAAATCTCGTACCTAAATTGCTTTAACTTACCCTGCTTGCTCAAAGATGGTCACTTCGTAATAGAAAATGCCAGAATCCTTTTTGGGGATTGACAGTGCAGTGAACACAGAGTAAGGCCCTGAAAAGTGTAAGGTCAATACAAAAAATGTTGTGCCACTCTTTACATAAGCATTTTAATTAATTCACTTTAACAAAATAATGTTTACCCCTCTTATCCGTTCCAGTAATTTGGACAATCAATTCAGCAGCAGAGATCGTGAGACCCTGGTGACTTTTAGTCAAATCCCATCGATTTTGAGCTTCTGCTTTTTTCGGTGCAACTGTCCTCTGCAGCTCGAAGATTTTCTGCATCAGCTGGCCCATTTCAGCGAATTTGTTGGCATTTGACCCTTTTTGCTCCTCCAATTGGGCGATGACCGTCGCTTTCGATCCCTCCATTTTGCGCAGAAGTTCTTCCTGATCATTCTTTTGTTTGTGTTCCAAGTCGCTGATCGTCGTTTGCAGGCGGACAAAATGATCAACTAAAGATTTGAATAAGTCAAAGTGCCAACTCTAATTACCCTAATTGATCCCTACCATTTCCTTTTTCTGCTTTAGTCAACGCGTCGATTTTCTGTTGCAGTTGTTTCTGATACTGCTCCATTTTGACGACGGTTTCCTGCAGAGCATTCAGCTGCTGGCCCATTTCAGCGAATTTCTTTTGTTTGTTTTCCAAGTGGCTGATCGTCGTTTGCAGTAGGGCAAAATGATCAACTAAAGATTTGAATAAGTCAAAGTGCCAACACTAATTACCCTAATTGAGACCCTACCATTTCCTTTTTCTGTTTCAGTCAACGCGGCACCGATATTCTGTTGCTGTTGTTTCTGATACTGCTGCACCTTTGCACCCAGTTCTTCCTTCAGCAGATTCATTCCCTTTAATTATTTAATTTAACAAATTCTGAAATGTAAGGATGATAATTAGGGCTACCGTTTGAGTGCCGAATGCTTTATAACTTTCTACAACCTAAACCTATTAGGTCGAACATTATACCAAATGAAAGCTCTCGATGAGGAGAAGCAATTAATAAACAAAAACTAAGCGATCTGATAATTATGAAAAAAGTTATGGCCAGAAAACCTCCAGAAATCTTTAAAAAAAGGACATTTCAAATTTTAAAGATTGGGGTGCGCCAAAAAAAGACAAATCTTTAAAAAAAGGACATTTCAAATTTTAAAGATTGGGGTGCGCCAAAAAAAGACAAATCTTTAAAAAAAAGGACATTTCAAATTTTAAAGATTTGGGTGCGCCAAAAAGGACAAATGTTTAAAAAAAGGACATTTGGCAACCCTGAGTTTAAACCCACTTGATCAATCACTGCACACAGTGCTTTTTGATCAGCTTTTTGTTGTTCAGAATTCGCCGCTTGCTTCTGCTCAAGTCCATTAAGTCTGTCCAACAACTCGTCGATGGTGTGTTGCTGTTTGTTCTGATACTCCTCCGTGTCCTCGATCCTCCTACGCTTTGCATTTTGTGCCATCACGAAACTGGCACTTGAAGTTGGCGAATTGATCGTTTGTTGGTGCTTTAATTGGGCAATTCGGGCATTTAAAAGACACATTTCTTCGGATGGGTCCCAAATTGGCTAACTTTGAAGGCCACCATTCTGAAACAATAAACTTTAATTAAGGATTTTATTAAATATTAATTACTATTCTTACCCGAATCAGCTGTTATGTCCGCCGTTGTTGATTCGGTCGAAATTGACATGTTAATTTACTAGAAAATTGTAAATTTTAATTTCTAAAAATGAAAAAAGTCTAAAATGGGTAATGCTGGAGAATGGGGACCAGGGATGCACGTGATCACGGATCACGCCAATCACGGCGTTTTTGGGGAGACGTGATCACGGATTTTTTGAAATAATCCGTAATTTTGATCAGTGAGAAGCTGTTGTAATTTTTGAAAATTAAGGACAAAACGACTTTTAAGTAACAAAATGCATAATAAATAATAATGAAAGGCTTTGGTAAAAAATTGTGTTAATGCTGAAGATTTAGTCCGCTTAATCATTAATTCTACAGCCCTTAAGCTTTTGAATGTTACTAAATTTGTGAAATTTGGTTATTAAAGAAAGGTTATGATCAATGTTCCCAGATTTGATGCTTTAGCATCATTTTGATGTTTTTTGGAAAGTCAATGATGCTAAAATTTAAAAATGATGCTTTGATGCTTTTTGATGTTTTTTGGGTGTTTTGAGGATTTTAGAAGTGTTTAGAATCCCACTGATGGAATGCAAATTTTCTATTAAATTTGAATATTTGGCGTACTGTTTTCATTTTTTTCTGTGTATTTTCATTTTTAATGAAAACGCGTGTTCCGGTTTGAAATAATTGGGAATTTTCTTAATAAAAAAACCTCATTTTCAATTTTTTTTAAAGCAAAAAAGCATCACATCTTCTGCAAATTTATTTGCAATCTCTTAACAAATCGAGTCAAAATGCGAAAAATTTTCTCGGCGGCGCCTATCGGCACCGCCGACCCCCCCCCCCCTAAAAAAGTATTTGGGAAAACCGCGCGCAAAATAACATGATTTTAGCAAAATGGACGAGTCCGCAATTCATTGAAAGTTGAGACTGTGAAATCACTGGCCCAAATCAAAGTCAATTTCGATTATTCGTGCCCCGAGTTTTACCAAATGCTAATTTCAAACAAAAAACTTCTTACATCGATCATGGATAATCAAAAATATGTCACTTGAACATTTCACATTCACTACATATTTACCTGTTAAACAAAGGTTTTTAAAAAATGATGCTTTTTTGTCCCAAATGATGCTTTTTTATTTGCCAATTGATGTTTTTTGAAAAATTTCATCTGGGACCCTGGTTATGATGTTTGATGAAAGGCGTCAAAATCGCTCGGGGGGGGGCGAGCAGTACCGACTTTGCTGGAGGGGGCGGGGGCTTTGGGCATTGGACAAATGGAAAGGGAAGAGACGCAGAGCTTGCCCGCAGGGCACAAGGTTAGAGATGCAAGAGAAAGCTGTGAAAAAAAGAGAGTGAAATAGAGAAAGAGGAAAGAAAGAGAGAAAAAATAGAAAAGAAAGGGAGAAGGTGAGGGGAGCAGAGAGAGAGAAGCTGAGAAAGTGAAGAGAGAGAGTAAGGCTGCAGAGGGACAGAAAAAGCGAGAGAGTTAGAGAGAAAAACCAGGCATGCTCACGGTTACCCGTAACCGCGGTTAACCGCGGATATCCGCGGCTAACCGCGGTTAACGGTTATGGAAATTTAAAGCACCGCGGTTACGGTCGGTTAACGGTTATGAGATTTTGAGGACGGGCGGTTACGGTCGGTTAACGGTTATGACCACTAAAACCGCGGTTAACCGTCGCATCCGTTGTTTTTTTGATTACTGGAGATTAAGACGATTTGCCTTTATAATTTCTTTGACTTTTATTCACATTTCACCAAATGCAAAAATCCGTCCAGTGGCTCAGTGGTGAAACTCTTAGACTGATCTTATTTGGTTTAGGTTCAAGCCCCTTCCGCTGTAATCATTTCATTTTTATATTTTAATATCCCTCCTTTTTAGTATTCTTACAATTTTTTGCAAAAATTTTAGCTATAAAAAGTAAAATTCTAAGTATTTACATAAATAATTAGTTTCATTTAAGAATCAATTACCTAAATCCGGACGATTTTTCTCAGCATAAGTCGTTAAATATTCGATTTTTTCCCTCGGCGGCGCCTATCAGCACCGCCGAACCCCCGGCTCCCGGAAAATGCGACACCAGAAAATGCGACACCAAGCGGAAAATCCGACACCGGAGAAAAATGCGACACTAAGAAAATACGACACTGGAATATGCGACACTAATTTGAAAGAAAATTTTTGAATCGGTTGAATTGAAAATAAAGGAAAACTGATTTTTTAAGTAAACACCAAAGCCGGATAGAATAACTGGGGAAAAGTTAGAGACTTAGGGGTTAATTAGGCTTAGGCCTAAGCCACCCTAGGCTTAGACTTAGGCAAAAAATAGTGGACCCCGCCCTCCGTCTCTGCTTGACGTGTTGTGGTGGGGTTTTCATCTGTCGCTTGCTGGCGTAGTTGCATTTGGCCCTCCCTTATATAATAAAACCATTAATAGCCACCGGCAAACTTGCCGATTCGTAAACGCGCGGGTGCCGATGCGTTTCGTTAGCAATGCGCCCCAATTTATATCTCCCCTGGTCATTATTGCAATTGTTTTAATATATA
>MEIZ01000180.1:117004-151491 GCA_001723225.1 Globodera ellingtonae | reverse complement strand
AAATAATTAAACTAATTTTTTTCTTTTATATAACTGATGACGCGATAACACATTTAAAACTTGACCTCGCCGTTTCCTTCCAATAACAAAGAAATCTGTGAGTTTCGTCAATATAAACAAAATAGCTATTTTCAGATAAATGAACTGATCAAACTATGAAAACTTTAAAATAAAGGAACAATCGTTCTGCATGTTTGAAAGCCTCATAAATAATTTAATGATCTCATATTCTTAATGCACATTTAAAACCACAGTCAATTGGCGGGCGATTGCGATTAAAAACCTGAAGCATATAACATGTGAAAATTTTAAGAAAAGATTCTAGAATAAATTGGTAAAACGATTATTTCCAATAATCAAGAAAACTGGGTAATTTGCTACAAAAAATAATTGTTAAAAAACCCCATGATTTCTTTATTAGATAAGTTGTTATTTTATAACTGAATTAAACAAAATTTAATTGACAATTATATGATAAAACAAAAAATAAAAAGAATTTAACGCAAATCTAATCTGTTTGGTGGGCGCGAATTGTAATGAATTAATTCAACTTTTTTAGATTTTACAGAAAACCAACTGATTAAAAGTATTAATTAATATGCATTTGAAAATGCTGCAACTTAAAGAAAGTATATACGGTTACAATCAACAAAAAAAATTGCTTTTAATTAAACAATTGCAAAACATTTATTTTACAAGAATACAAACACTTGCCACGCGTGTCGCAAGAAGCTGGAACATTATCAACGAAGATTGTAATGTTGCGGTGCACTTTCAACCAGGTGATTGAGGCACCCCATCTAATAATTTTTTAGTTACTTTTGTTTATTTTTTGAAGAAATAGTGTGCTACAACGAGAGAGTTAGACGGTTAGAGTAATTTGGTCATTAACGCACCCCATAGCAAATAAACTCATAAGTTGATTCCACAACTAAAAATAACAATAAGTAAGAATTAAGCGTTTCAGGCAATTGGAACTATTCATAGATCGACTTCTGCTAACATTCAAATTGACAAACATTTATTTAGTATACTCATAAAATAAATATTTTTGCAAATAGTGTATAGTAATTGAGACAAAAAAGTAGCTCATATTCATAAAGCTATTTTTATAGCTTATTTGTTTTTTTATAAAATTAGGAAATTTAAAAAAATATAATAAGCCTCTTCTAGGTTTTGTATATATTTTCTTTAAATATCGCCTTCTGCCAAGATGAATAAAAACCCGAAAAAGATGTGTTGGATTGTTTTTTCATGAAGTATTAAGACAATTAATATTCATTTGCTGTTGCACTGGTTCTTCATAGTTAAATTTTACTCCCGACCCAAAGTTTTAATTTTGGTATTACTGTAATTTGCATATTATTAATATATATTTGGTGTTGCGTTTGTTTTTCATTTTCTAGGTTCAAACTTTTGTTACGTATTTTTATTTATATATAATTTTTATTTTTCTTCTAGTACGGTTTTGTAAAAAAAGATGAATTTGCTAGGATTGATTAATTCTCGTGTACAACTATATCTGTGTTATTTTTTAGCTTCCCTTGCAGATTATTTCAGCCATAGTTCATAAATTTGTGTCATTCAATAATTTAATAGTTTTAATTATTTAATAAGTATTTTGCCATACATATTGAGGACAAAGACGCCTTTGAAATCTTTGAAAGATAGGGCCTTGACAAGACATGAGAGAAAAGTGTATAGAAGTGCAATATTAATCAGATATAAACAATGTTAAAATATTGTACAATAACGAGTTGTTGAGAAGTATTGTCAAAATAAAATCAAATAATAAAAACAAACATGTTTTTTAAATCAAAAATTCATTTCACTAATCAAATATCAAGGAGCCTGGGCTTTTCATACCAGCAGAATCAATCATTCTCATCTGGCGACTGCCTATCATCCGATGGACCTTCAAAAAAATCTTTCCGATTGCGCCATTACCAAAAACAACGTGGGCCTTGAAGTGAACACGACCAGCAGTCATCGAAAAAAACAAAAATATTTAATTAATTCATTTCAGATAAAAATGAACTAAAATTATGATTAAATAATTCATTTATAGGCAGAGAAATGGGTATTCATCAAATTACAAAAGACCCTGAATGTAATGAAAAAAGTATAAAAAAGACAAGGCCGATTGAAAAATCAAGTTTGATTAAAATTCAATGAATTAGGTATACCTGGAAGAAAAATACTAATTAAGCCAATGCTATTTGGGCCTTATGCCGCCATCACATAATATGCAGTTCAGGCATTGTTGTTCTTCAAACTTACTCCCGCTGTGCCTAATTAAAAAGTAAATCTCAATTACAACATAATTAAACAAATATTTTGGTGTGTGAGAGCCTATAATGTTATAACAAAAAAAGTCAATGACCTTTAAAGCTACTCTATGAATTATCTAAAAAAACAGACTTTATAAAATAATGAATTTTAGTTACACGCGATTTGTACAAATCTGCTCTGTGATGACTTAAACCGGAAAATAAGAAAAGAACAGGACTAAGAGACTTCGGATTTTAGAGACTGATCTAGCCCTAGGACTAAATGTTAACATATAAATTAAAAAATATTCAATACAGTAATACGGCCTGGATTTTGGTTCCTTTATTTAATGACAAATAAATGCCATGTCGGCTAATTTGCGGTTCACTGCACCAAACTACAACATTTTCATATTTAATTTGTAACTCATTTGTATATATGTTTTTAACATATTTTTTAATTTGTTATTGTTGTTTTCTTTTTGATAATTAAAAAGACAAATCAACATTGTTTAATGTCAGTGCATGCGCTCTATGGCAAATTGCTTTGTACGTCAAAGCGGTTTATTATATTTCGTATTGTTTTTAATAATTAAATTGCATATTTTTGTTTTAATAATTTTTTAACTACACCTCCTGCTCCTCCTCCTACTCCGCTACTCTCTCTCCCTAAAAATAATAATATCAAAAAACATTAAAATAAATACATTTGATTATTTCACATTATTTAATTCACATTTTATTTCTTTTTATTAGCTTTTATTAATTATGCTAATTTATAACAGTATACGTTGTATAATATTAATTTGTAAGTAATATTCTTTGTAAAACATAATATAGCATGAGCTTTTTACGAATTTATTTCTTAAAATTTTATTGATTTTTAAAATTTTATTGAAATATTAATGAAAAAGTTGTAAGACTTTAATAATAAATTTTTTTTTATTTGTACCGTACTTCTGTCTTTTAAATCTTAGACTAGCTTATACTTTTTTATCAATCAAAGATATATAATAAATAACGAAAGAGGTGTCTCCTCCGCAATGCATCTGTCCATCCAATTTCCAAAATTTGGTTAGTGTGATACATTTCATTTAAAAAAACTTTGAGCTAAATAATTCTTAAACTTTAATTTCATTTTTCAGCATTGACCTGCAAATTAAAACTTATTTGTAAATACAGTTTTTTAAAGTTGCATAAGTTGAAATTAATAAATAAGATTTATTTTCATAATATCTCAGGCCAAAGTAAAAATTTTTTTTGTAAGTGTTATCGTAAATATATAATAATTATATTAGATCCCTTATTATTTAGGTATGTCGAGAATTTATTGTGGTTGGAAAGGGGAATTCATTCTTTTGCTTACATTTTCAGTTTAATTTTTTTTTGTTTTTTCACAAAATTTTTTGAAAATATTATATAGTATTTAAATCTCGACTGTTTGTAAACAAGGTTAGTTATTTATTGATATTAATTTATTTGTTTCAAGTATACACGTTATTTGACAAAGTTATTTTGTGGTCGGTGGGCGACGCTCGTCCGCGATTAGTTTCATGAAGTGCGCGGGGGTTTCTTGGCGATGGAGGAAAAATAACCCGAAGTTTGGCAATTGTAGATAATATGTCTGTATTTGGGAAGGGTAAAAATAGATATTCCGGTCTTTGTTAAATCTTTATTATGCACATAATGAGCATATTGCGTTAAGCAGCTGATCTGGTGATTCAATATTAGCATTTTTATTTACTGTTTATTTATTTGCAATTATAAATTAAATAATTAATTTATGTAACAAAAATTATTTTGATTTATTTAGATTTAGTAGACTCTATATTTTTAACTTATGATTTTATCCATTAAAAAATATTGACAAAATCTTCCATTTTTGTTTAAATATTTAAACTTGTGTTCTTATTTTGCCATTACTTTTTTAAATGTTTTGTTTAATCATGCTTAAATCAGATCATTTTCAGAATGTGTTTCTCTACAATGGTGCAAATACAATCCTTTTATATGTAAATAACAAATAAGTTGTAGCGCCTCAAAGATGACAAAACTTTGTTATTCGATGAATTTTAGTTAAATTTTATAATAACTTAATGCATAATAAGTTTTACATTTAACCAAATATTCAAAAGCGAATCTTATGTAATAATTAAATATAAATTCCAGAGACGCTGTCAAGTATCATTAATCGTTTAATTATTAAAACAAAAATAAAAAAATATATTATTTTGTATCACAATATCATTTTGCATTTTCAAACCCGGAAAAGCCAACGACCCCGCAATCCATGCAAAACGGAAGCGAAGAAAATAATGCATTTTTCAACAAGATATGTTTTAATTTTTGCAAATTTTTAATTAGACAAATAAAATATCATTTTAAATTTACTTTTTATTGTCTTTCCTTTTGCGTCAGAAATCCTGTTTTTTACATACATTTTCTGATTTAATTGTTGATTACTAAAATATTTTTTTAATAAATATTATATTATTTTAAAAAATGCTTAATTTTTAATCATGCGAAAATTATTTCAATTCTGCGTTCTCGGGTCTTGGATTCGCTCCGGGCGCGTCTCGCCCTAAAAAGAGCCAAGAAAATTTCACTCGATGTGCGTGTATATTACAATTTGAGTTAATAATTTATTAATTTAGTTTTCTATTACTCGAGATGAAGTGACAATAAACAAAAAATATATTAAATTGCTTTGTTCTTTATTTTTAAAATAAGTTTTAAAAACCCCAAACTTACCGATTAGCTTTAAATTAACTTGTAATAATGTTTTCTTAATGTATTTAGTGCATCGAAATGCGTATCTTGTCTTGCATATTATTTTTTTATAAATTTAGATAATAATTAAAAATTGGTCTTTTATTTGCTGTCAGCAATTTAGGTTATTTTTTTTTATTGAGTTGATTTGTGAAAGTCGCATATGTTACTCTCTGAAAATTAATTTTGTTTCCCAAACAGCTGTTCATTTTATCTTTTAATTAATTTTTATTGTGACATAGAATTAGAATATTTTTAATTCAAAAATAATTATATTATTATTTGTAAATTAATCCATAATTTGCGTTATAACATTTTTCAAAAAATCACACTTAAAAGAATTGTTGATTGATTTTCGAATACCTATACATTTTTGTATCAGTTTAATGTTGATACATGTAAATTTTAAATTACATTATCAAAAATGTTTGAATTTCCTGAAGGTTTTACGTTTGCTTGTAGCGATTGCTGATCACTGATTAATAAACTGATTAATTGGATTATAACATATATTAAAGATAAAGTTTTTTATATTTATGATATTTTTAGAAATAGGATTAATAATAATTTCCTTTTGCAGTGAATATTTTTTTAATTTTTACGACGTTGTTGGGAAATTGGTTATAATTTTCAATATCAATAAATTATTTCTGTTTAAATAAGACCCCTAGTATACAGATAATTAATTATATAAATTGGGTTTTACTATTCTAAACTTTTCTGAATAGCCTTGATATAGGTCAACAAACTTGTATTTTTGGACGATATTTTGTAAGGTCCAGTCAACATTTATGACTTTGACAGTTTTTTAGTGTTTATAAAATACCGACCACGGAACAATCGTCTTCTTTTGCCGTTTAAATTCTTAGATTTTTAAAGTATTTCTATTTGGTAAATTATTTTCAAGCAATTTTTCTTAATCGTGAAAATCTTAAATAAAATTGCGCACCGGCCTCTCCCATTCCTGAAAGCTTCAAAAAATACGACCATCTTTTTACTTCTTTTTGCAAATCTCAACAAAATTGCTAAAAATCTCTCGCGCCAATCCCCCTCCCCTTCAATCCTCACTGTCTAAATTTGCATTATGCCTATGTCACGGAATGATTTTATTTACAAAAATCCTGCACTATTTTCCAACTTAATAATCTTACTTAGCGCATAGTGTGTAAAACTGCGAAATTCCTAAAAAATGAAATGCCAAATCTTTGTTAGGAGAAATTTATAAAACATTCATATTTACTAATATTATATATTTGTTTATTAGGGTTTTAGTTTGTTTAACACCGATTTAGATATATTTATTAGCGAAACTTTTTCATAATTTTTCTAAATAAATTAAAATAAAAGTTGGAAAGGTATTTATCGATTCCAGCCATTCTTTCCATCCGCCGCTCGCTGCAGCAATTCAAATGGCTGTTTTTTTCTGCCAGCCGGGGATGGGCGTTCGTTTTCCCATGAGGGGGGGGGAGTGGCCAATATATCGATTTAAGGATACTTCCAAACTAAAAAATATTTGGGAAATTTGAAGGCCATAAAGTGGCTTATCCAACCTGTCTTTACAGAGGGAACTTAAAAAAAACATTTACGTATATTGGACTGTGAAAAATTTTGTAAAACCTTCTAAAGAACATTTTACAGACCTCAAATTCAATACATAACTTGTAACTCATAGTAAATTATTTTGATTGAAAAGACACAATAAAAAAATGGCAAAAATTCCAAAATTAAAAAAATTTTCAAATAATTCATAACAAAAAAGCATATATTAGATAAATTGCAAAATAATATCTTGTTATCTGTGATACTGCTTTATACCTTTGCAAAAGTCTTGTGCAAGTTTACAATAGTCTCTCTTATGTGATCCATTCCGAATCTAAATTTTATACTTTGTTATGTGATCACTTTAAAGTTATTCTTGGTTTATGTTACGTTTCTTGCTCTTTACTCCAAAATGATGTAATATGTTTTTTATATCAAAATATTATTTGCTTTATGGTTTGTTTCGCTACATTTTAAAGATTTTGGTTTCATAAACTGCGGTTTGCGTAAGGCAGCTTTAACTTGCTCGAAGTCAGTAATAAATTTTTTTTTTCTACTTTTTTTGAATTAAAAAGAGTAAAACGTTTTCCGTTAAGATAAATTATTTATATTTTTTTTGTTAAGATATTTTACGAATGCTGCATTGCTATTTGCATTTATTTGGTATTTAAATATGATTTCTGAATTAAAATAATATTGATGTTAACATCTTATTTATCTTAATAGTTATTTCATTTTTTTTAAAATTTTCTTTATTTTACCTGTCTCTTTCAAAAGCTTGGCCTGATAATGATGATTGATTTCAATAAAATTTCCCCACAAATATCATTGCCCACTTTGTCTCAATACGTGTTGGCGATAGGCTTCTCTCGCGCATGTTTATTTAAATTTATCTGGCTTTCTAAAATTGTATATGTTTTCACTTATAATTTTATTTTAGTTTTTTACAGATACGCTTGCATGCCATGCAGCCTTTTATATAATTTATTTAAATAGTTAAGTTACCGGGTTTATATTTACTTTTTTTTTTGAAATTAAAAATATTTTTTCTACATGTGACAAGCCCTAAAGATGTTGACGATTGAAAATGGCGCKACACTTGAATTTATTACATCTTAAAAGAATCAWTATATAAATTAATTGCAGCATTTAACGTGATGGTTACTATTTATTTGTATTTAATAATTTATAATAAATGCCATAACTTTAAAAAAAGTTATTTGAAGTACGTTTTTCAATTAAGAATTTATTTTTCTTTTTTGTTGGGTTGGAGGAAATAAACCTATTATATTTTAATTGAAATTTTTAATATAATTAATCATTATTTTTTAATTTTTGACGAATGAATTGTTTAGTACGTTTTCTCGCTTTTATAATTGTACTATTTAATTTCCTTATAACACGAAGTACATAATGTGTATTAAATTTCAATGTTCAAATAAATGTATCATATTGTTATTATTTAATTTTTAACACTATTTCTTCAAAAAAATAAAATGTTCAAAAAAGTAACTAAAAAATTATTAGATGGGTGCGTTGATGACCAAATTTCTCTAACCGTCTGAATCTCTCTTTTTAGCACACTATTTCTTCAAAAAATAAAATGTTCAAAAAAGTAACTAAAAAATTATTAGATTGGGGTGCGTTGATGACCAAATTCTCTAACCGTCTGAATCTCTCTTTTTAGCACACTATTTCTTCAAAAAATAAAATGTTCAAAAAAGTAACTAAAAAATTATTAGATGGGGTGCGTTGATGACCAAATTCTCTAACCGTCTGAATCTCTCTTTTTAGCACACTATTTCTTCAAAAAATAAAATGTTCAAAAAAGTAACTAAAAAATTATTAGATGGGGTGCGTTGATGACCAAAACTCTAACCGTCTGACTCTCTTTTTAGCACACTATTTCTTCAAAAAAATAAAATGTTCAAAAATAACTTATCTTTTTATTTAACGCCATTTTAATTCAGGCTAAATTTTAGTCATTTGTTTACTTTACTTTAAAATGCATGACTTTAGTTATTATTTAAAATAATATTTTATTTTGCAAATTTCTAAAATATTGCTTGGGTTAAATGGAGTATTTAATTTTAAAAATATAGTAGCTTTTACAATATAAAGCTGAGGCAATCCATCAATAAATAAAAGTAATAATGCCATAAGCAGTTTTGTTAAAACAAAAGAGGCGCCAGAGAGACAAAATAATAAACGGAAATATATTAAAATTGAGTGATTGTTAGCCATATATTAAGTATAATGATCATTTAACATCAAATAATTAATGTAAACGAATAGTCCGATTTTAAAATCTTAATTTCCAAAGAATATACTATGTAAATTCTAATAATGGCGTTGTTGTTGCTAATACAAATCAATCTTAGAAATTTTATTCGATATTTTTGAATTAATTATATGTGGAGGAACATTTTTAAATCGGTTTAAATTGTCGATAGCGTCTTGGATGTTTCAATCAAATCTTATAAGAAATATTTTTTAAATATATGATCGGTCGTCAAGCACAGTTCCTTTTTAATGAATTTTTTAAATTTATTTTAATTTTATATCAAGTAATAATTAATTTTACACATAGCTAAAATGATTTTTTTTTACTTGGAATTAAATTTCCGTCAGAGCTTTACTTCGATGATGCTTGTTAAAGAGATTATGTATGTGAAATACTGTTGTTTTCTTCAAAGGTGGGCGGCAGCTCCGCAAAATTAAACAGCTTAACAACAGCTTAAGAAAAAATTTTACTTAATTTAATTATTATACAAATTAATATTTAATTTATAAAGTTGAGTATTTTTTCCGTTAAAGTAATATGCCTTTTGATAATTAGTTTGATTTTGTCTAATACTTTTAATTTGATTATTTGGTGCCTAAATTTTATTTAGCCTAATTACAAACCAAGTATAATGTGCGAGAAATTGCACGCGTGACTTCCTTTATCGTTCATGCATCCAAGCACAACAAATAAAAGTTTCAATATGGGTTGTCATTATGTTTTTTTTGAGTTTGTTTTGATAACATAATGAATTTTTAAGTGCAATTTTAGCCAAATATTCAAGTTTAGCTAATTCAAATTTATCCATTAATCTGTTTGACCACGTGACGGAATTCAAGTTGCTTTTGCGTAATAATAGCTTTTATCTTTTATATAAACTAATAAATGAAAATATTATCCTGTTGGTTATCCGACCGTATAGGTTGATCTCTTGTCGATTTAGTTAAAATATTTTAACTAAATAAAATGCAATTGCATCCTTAAATGGGTAAAAATACCATTGCAGTCATCCTGTTCCATTCGACCAGCATCGCGTTTTTCGATATTCAAATTTTATATGTGTTGAATTTTCTTTAGTATTCTGAGCATTTCCATTTGCGACTTTCCTGCAGAAATCGTCTCTGTAACGGTTATTTCTTATGTTCATTTTCATGCCTTTTTATTACAATATAAACTTATATCTTTTAAATTTAAGTAATTTTAAGCATAATTCTTTTAATTCATTTGGCTGGACACTTATAAGCAGGTTTCGTGTATTGGCTGCATCTGTAATTCAACTTTGTGCCGTTGTAAATTGCCTCTTGCAAAACAAACAAAGATTTTTAACAAAGTACACCATCCATTTCAAAAAAAGATTAAATATTTTTAGAATATCTTGGTTCATATCCATCTTTCTGCTCTTCGCCGAAACGATTAAATTTTTTTAAATAGCTTTATAGTTGAATGATCTCTTCCCGATGTACCTTTATTTAATGAGGACTTTATAAAATTCAATTTACACTAATATAAATATATGTAAAATTTTATGTAATTTGTATAAGTTAATTTATCTAATAAGTTAATTTTAAAATGATTTATCACTTATTTTCTCSATGAATAATAGTGTAAATTTAGGCATCTTAATGGATTTAGTATAACGTTGAAATGCTCCAGTTTGCATAAGTTTAATTGACATAATTGTCTTTGCTTCACTTGTTTATAGCATTTATAAAATAAATTTAATATACGAWACTTCTTTAAATATGTATTTATATTTTTTTTATAACAAAATATTAAATGTAATCGGAATAGTCGGCAGCGTATTTTGGTGCGCCCCACAGTTCCTTTTGCGTGTCACCGGTACACATTTATTATCAAATGAATGTTGATTGGTAAAATTGTATCATTAGTTGAGTATAAACAAATGTTTTTTTATAAATATTTAAATAGATTTGGATATGAGCTAATTTTTTCTTCTTTACTATAAATTTATCATAAATTATTATCTTATTATTTTATTTGAAAATTTGAAAATTAACACTAGAACAATTAAAATAATGATTTTTTAATAAAAAGTAGTCAATTGGCTAATGATGACATGGCATTTGATTTTGGCAAAGCATACTCAACAACGACTTGAGCATCTAACTCGCAATATGAGCATTTTTAGATGGGGTGCGTTGATCTCTAAMTTACTCTCGCCGCCTGACTCTCTCTTTTTAGCACACTATTTCTTCAAAAAATAAATTTTAAAAATTTAACTAAAACAATTTTTAGATGGGGTGCGTTCATGTCTAAATTACTCTCGCCGCCTGGCTCTCTCTTTTTAGCACACTATTTCTTCAAAAAATAAAATTTCAAAAATTTAACTAAAACAATTTTTAGATGGGGTGCGTTCATGTCCAAATTACTCTCGCCGCCTGACTCTCTCTTTTTAGCACACTATTTCTTCAAAAAATAAAATTTTCAGAAATTAAACTAAAACAATTTTTAGATGGGGTGCGTTCATGTCTAATTCTCATTCCCGATCTTTCTATCCCAAACTATTTTTTTCAGGTGTATTGGTACGCAAAATCCAACATTTAAATTTTCATCTGCCAATCAGCCGACCAAATCGTCCCCGTTAAAAAGCTTTCTTACCCCCTCGTTTGGTTTTTTTGTAGATTGCCTTCGACAGCTGTAATTGAATTTGTATTTTCACACGCTTGTTTAAAAATTCTTTGCATAGTTTACATGCGTGTTTAATGTACTCGACTATTTTGCATAATTTAAAAAATTAATAAAATATCGGATAAAATTAAAATAATAACTTTCAAAATTTTAATAAATCATCAAAATACACAACAGCTACTTAATAAACACAAAATTTTTTAGATTCTTTTAATCATTTGAAAACCGTCAGAAATCACAAAATAACAAAAATTACTACGTTACTCGTTGTCAGCATTGCAATCTGTATTTATTTGCAATATAATCATTTCAAAACAGATTAACTATTATGAATTAAGTGTGCAAATAATGCAGTAAAAAAAAAGTAATTTTCCGACTATTGTTATAGTAGAAACTTTCTCCGGGAACTGTGGATTTCAAAGCTACACGAAAATAATTGCACCTAAGAAGTAAAACCGCATAAACTATTTTGATTGTTTGCTTTGTCATAAAGGCGGTATTTGATGAAAAATAATCAATGTATTTTTAAAAACCATTATTAACAACCTAAGTGGTTTATTGAAAATAATTAAATCTGTAAAACGTATGCAAAAGCTTTTACCGCTTGTGGCGTTGATGTGGCTTAGCCCTAAATTCCTTTTTACATTAACGATTCTCGAATAGGTAAAAATGATTAAAAAATGATTATTAAATTCTTAAAAGATGTGTATAGATTTGGATGTAATTATTACCCACCAAATTGATTCAACTTTCTCTCAGCCAAACATTTAAAATTAAACTTTGAACGCTAGATCATGGAACAATCAAACACATCAACATAGTCTCATATGCAATTAGATTTGAAATACATTAAAATCATTAGCAACTGTTTTTTGGGTAATTATAATACGAACGCTGCTGAAGACAATCCCTCACGCAACTGCCTTTGAAGGCCTCGTCGAATTCTTCTATCAGGCGCCGGAATAAAAAAAGATTTAATAAAATTGCATAAGCAATACATTAACCATTAGCTCTTTATTCTGTATTTTAATATTTAATTCAGCACTATGCTATAATTATTATTAGTTGCATCACTGTGGTTTAATCAATTACACTTTATTTAAATGCGATTTTTATAAATATTTTTATAATTAGAGATTTTTTAATATTTTGGATTAAATGCATTAATTAGTCAGATTAAAGCCATACGAAGAGGCTTTAGCTGGTATACTTTGATGGCATTCTGTGTTTTATGCGTTTTTAGAGTTTGACTTAAATAATGTTTCGACGTAAATTTTGCATTACGCGAATAAGTGAAAACTTACTTAATGCACGCCAATTATTTTCATAGACTTTTGCGATTTGCGAGTCCCTAGTATATCATTTCGAACTGCCTTATAAAATATTACTTTGAATTTTTTGCGACTTTGACCAAAAAATTTTTACTTTTATTTCAACATAACGGTGTATTTTTTGAGATCTTAATTTTGATTTATATTTTTATTTAAAGCGTTTATATCGATATTTTTTGTGAAGAAATGTACTCTTATTAATTTAATTTGTTACAAATTACATTACTGTTATTTTATCTAAATTTTGGTACAAATAAATATATTTTTAAACATTAGTGGTATTCTTATTAGCTAACAAAAATTTAGTGTTTTTTCGTGAGTTATTTTTATGTTTTCTTAGAATAATTTTTAATCTTTAAATTACATTAATTTTTAAATCTGTGGTTTATAGTTGATCAAAATTTAAATATTTCGATTGCTGTTATTCCGCTTAATGTGACACTTTATTAACATAATTGTGCTGCGCAAAAATTGGAATGTGGCATAAGATTAGACATCTGACTATTGCATTTATGAGTCGAATAATGAAGGTCTAAAAAAAATTTGATTTGACACTTGTTTTTGTTTGATGAGGTTTTGATTTGGGTACAAAAAAAAGTCTATTTCTTCGCAGACGATTGTGGGCGCGACACTTCAATTAGAAGTAAAAATTTCTAACAAAAAATCCACATGATTAATTCAGTCGTAAATTTGGTACGACAACAATGCATGAACTCGTCGATATTATTGAAAGAAAAGAATTTATTTAACCTAAGAAATCGTATAAAATACATTGATTTTAAATTATTTAAAGAATATAAACCATTTCACTTATACATATGGGCGTGTCTTAAAGAGTAACATTTGAGTTTTACAATTAAAAACAAACAAAAAAATTTATTACATTAAATACAATAATTAGATTTTTAAAATGTAAAGATTTTATGATGAGCATTAATATAAAAAGTAAAAAACTTTTAGAATTTACAAGTATTATTATAAATGTTTTAAGGGTCGCCTTAAATATAAGCTGTTGTAAGCTTCGCGCATTTCCGAGTGTAATTCAATGAAAACAATAATTATGTTATACATAATAAATATAAACAGCATGCCATAAATTTATAAAAACTGCAAATCTAACTAGCTTCTCAAAATWGACTGCTAAAAAGCTAATAAAAAAATAAAAAAGCATCTCCTTCACCGGGTATGAAGCAGAAATAACAAACAAAAAAACTTAAACAATTGTATCAAACATGGAAATAGTTAAACTTGCGGTCGTAATGATAAAACAGAGAAGGGTTAAATGTCCAATAACACACAAAAAATATAAATAAAACAAAAAAACCTGATATTGTCGTATGAACCGGAAATCTAAAAGCAAATTTTTATATATGGAAGTGATCAACAAGGAGTATTGTTGCTAGTCGCCAAGAATTTATCTAACAATTATTCGTTTTTTACCTTTTTATTGGTATCCAATCATTAAATTATATAAATTTTAATGGCCTCATAAAAGGTAATATGAAAGTTTCTAAGTTATATGCCATAATGTTTTTTATGTTTATCAAAGATTTTGCCGCTCACAATATTTAAATAACTTGTTATTAATTATTTTTGTTCATCTGCTTAAAAGATTTAAATATAACATTTCTTTTCATCTTTCAAAAGTGTATATGTTGCCGTATATTCATCCTTTTTCCTTTGTTGATGTAAGTTAATTTAAATACTATTCTTTTATTGCCCTTGAAAATTTTTAAAATCTTTTCTTTTTACCTTGACATAAAATATTACATTTAAAACTATTTTTGTTGAATCGAGCTTATTTTTTCGATTGTAATATCGTATTTTGCTAAAAAGTGGATTCTTACATTAATTGGTATATTTTTATTTTAAATTTGTCCTACAATCAGTAAAACTTTTCAGCGTTTATATTTATTAGTAGTTTTTTACTGTATTTTAACGTTCTCCTTAATTTGAGCCGCCTGTTGCTGTAGTACTGTCGGGCACCTCGCTGGAGTAATGCCGACTGACTATTGATCTCTCTAGTCGGTGGTTGTTTATTTTTTGTCTCATGAAATTTTGACTTTCGTTTTGGTGGTGGCATTTTAATATTTGTTGCATGGATTGAGCCGAGATTTAGAAAATTTTCAATTGATAAAATAGAAGCATAGAGATCATGGCTCTAGACTTCGTTCTTTCTCTTTATTTCCGGCTCTCGGGTCTTCAGTTTCTGCCTGTATTATACACCCCTTATTCCATTTAAAATTTTATTTTAATGTAAATATTTAATTGATAATTATGAATTTTTATTTATCTGTGTTTATTTTCAAGCACTTAACTTTTTTAGTACCACGTTTGAATAATTCCTTTTTAATATAATTTTTTAAATGATTTTATTTGGTTTCTTCTTATTATAATCTGTTTTTATTTCAGCTTATTTCAATATACGCACATTATATTTTATTTTTAGACAGTATGCCTAAGAAGTATTTAATAAATATCTGATATAAGTTCCTGGCATCGATTTATTTAAGGAAATTAAAATTTAAGAATTCAATTTTACAATCTATGCAAATTATTAAAAACAATTAGAGTATAGTTCAATTAGCATGATTATATATATTTCAGGCAAATAAATTTAATTAATTTTACAATCCTCGGTCGGATATAGTGTTTTTTTTTAAATTTTTCTAAAAAAGTATTCGATTTTTTTTATGCGTATCAAATCATTTCATCAAATATTCTGGGAGTCCAATTATTTGTTTATGAAACTTAGTATTAAATCATTCATTATTTGTTGTTTTGAATGCTTTTTTCTTCTCTTGTACTTTTATCGAGTAACCAACCCTTTATTGGCTGTACACATTTTGACCCAATAGGTTAGAGCTTGCACTTTATAAATAATTAAACATATAATATAAGAATACGTAAGTGGGTAATATTTCCATTATCTGTTTGCCGACAGCATGAAAACTTAATGCATGTTTTACCAGTCAAGCTTTTAGTTAATTAATTGTGAATTTTTTGAGTTTCTTTACGACCTGATGATTTTTTTGGTAAAACAAGTTGAGATCGGAATTTTGAGAAAATCTAATTTTTGTTAATATTTTTTAAATTAATTTAGACCAATTTTTAAAATAATATTTTTAAATTCAAAATAAAACATAAAATAGATTTAACATGATTATTTATATATTGTCTCAAAATCTCAATAATTTTTCATTAAATAATTTTAAATTTTATTGTATTCATGGTAAAGTACAAGTTCGGGCAGGTCCCAAGTGGTTGGGCCGAAAGCAGTCAATGATGGAGTGTAATCAAAATAATTTTATTTATTCGAGTACGAATTGTTTTTATATATTAAAAATATATTACTGATTATTCATTTGGTTTTATTACACGTTGGTTGGAATTTTATTATCATTTTTTAAATAAATAAAGATTATTTTATTTTAAAAATTTTATTTAAATTTTAAATTGCTTCCCTATTTATTTTCATCTAAATCATTCCCACCATACATTTAACATTACCGTATTTATTCTTTATTAATGACACACCCAGTCGCACGTAGGCAAACAATTGAAGCTTTTTGATTTTTATTTGTGTTTTTGTTTTAATGTAATTATCTTTTTGTTACAAATTTAATTTTACATAAAATTCACTTATATAAAATAAATTTTTTTACATAGTTTTTTAATCATTTTCATGCGTAGACGTCGTGGAAAAATTGCAAAATTTCTCTGCCGGATACCAAATGATGAATCTGTTAAATTCAAATTAAATCAAATTATAATTAACTTTAATATTCTTAAAAGTTTTGACATTTTTAGTCAATTTCGTAGCACATCGATTCTGTTAGTAATTTTATTTCTTAAAAAATTATGTAATTGATAATTTTTTATAAAAAAACGATCTCAATGTCATTTTGTTCATAAATATTTTATTTTATTAGATACTTACTCCATAATTAAATTTTATAAATATTATATTTAAAAAATGTTGTCCTTCATTTTTGTGTAAAATTTTAAAGCTTAATTCAATTTTGACTGTTAGATTGCATGAAGCTATATAATTTAAGGGTATTTAATTCGTGAAAGCGCAGCTTTTCGACAAAATCATTACCAGTAGGTGATGTTACTAAGCGCCTCACATCTTTGGCTAGATTTTGTATCGCTTCTCCATTTATTAAGTTTATTTAGCTATATTATTTAAAATCAAAATCAAAAAATTTATATGCATGATCAAAGGTTCAATAAATGCTTTATATATATTTAGTGAAATATACTGTTGGAATGCGCATACACTGATAGATATGAATATTTAATAATAAACAATTTAAGCAATAATATCGGCCTATCAAGAATTTACTTTTAATTAATGCAAAAAACATTAAAGTTTGGTGACGCGAAATGAAAATTGTCACATAAATCTAGGAACTGGCGGAATAATGCAAAAGAAAGAAGTATAATTTAATGGGATGCCGCATCATTTTAGCTAAAAGTTATTCTGTTAATATTTATAAACTTATTTGCGCTTAAATTTGAAAAGAATTTAAAATTATATAGCTTTATTAACTTTCTCTTTAATTTATTGCATTTCTCTAATTAGTATGTAATTAGATTTAGTAAAATTTATAAACAGTATAAAACCGCAACGTCTATACTTTTTAACCATATGTAAATCAACCTCTCCAAGTGAAAATTTTATTTTGATTGTAATTTTTTCAATTCTTCCTCATGTGTTGAGAATAAAGCAATACAAGTATCGTTGTTACAAAAATGAAGTTAATGTTCAGAATTAAATGGTGCAACATTACAAAGCACCGGGAGACTGTCATACAAGGCGTATCACTTATAGCTGAATTAATACTTCATTACAAGTGGTCCATAATTTATTTAGGTCTCTTATTTTAGAAAATTTCTTATTTGCATCTGTATTTATTTTTAATTTAATTTACTGATCAATATATAGATTATATTTTTAAGTTTTATAATATATCCTGTTTCAGTGATGTTTAGTTTTTTATATTATAAATTTTTATCAATGTGGGTAAGTGGTAAATCGTAGATCCTTTCCTTCCCGTGAATTCGTCCTTGTACACATACATCCCTGAAGCTGCGTTAAAAATTTTAAATTGTTTTTCTCATATTGGCTGATAAACCTTTAATTGAAAATATTTATTTGAACATTTTTCTTTATTTTGTTATTTAGCTCTTTTTTTTATTATGAAGATGCGGTGTTACTAATTTTGAAATTATTAAATATCTAACTTTTGAATAATTGGTATACAAATTAATAGAATAAATTTAACACTAAGATTTTATTATATAAAATATGTTCAATTGTATTATTAATACTAAACTATCAATTGCTTTGATCAAAAATATGTTTTTCTTACATCAAAACTGGCATATTTTACTTATTGTTAATAATCGACAAAATTAAGGAACATTTATAACATTTATGTTCAATTTTCTAATAATTTATAGTTGTACGAGAGAATTGTATTTTTAACTAGTCTAAAAAATAAATTATTTTTTCGCACCTTTTATTAATTTTATTTAGCATTAGCCTTTTAATAATTTATAGTTTTATTTTAATGAAATTTTCATTTCACTTTAAATTTATTTTAATCCTTTCAGTTTAATTATTTATTATTTTCCACTTTGAACTAAAGTGTTGAAGTCTTCTTATTGTTTTTTAATAGTGAACAAAAATCGTTAAAAAGTCCTTCATTCTGGGTTCCTTTATATTTTTTTTGAATTACAAAATTAAAAATTACACATTTGATTATATTGGATTTGAGTAAAACAGTTCCGGGCACATGCATGAGTTCGTAAATTTCCAAATTCCATGAACGTTCTTAATGCGATGCAAAAATTTAATTTTTTTTATCATACAGTGACCTATTTTTAATTTATTAATCGAATAACAGTTTTTGTTTGTTTTTAATTTAATATATAAGTTCAATGATTTTGTTCCAAGGCCTTTCAGGTTTCCCCCTCTGCTCAAAAAGGCATCCCCTCATTAATAAGATTTTTTAAATAAATATTCTAATATTTTTTAATTAAAAATACGCGCAAAAAAGAATAGATACAAGAAACAAAGATTGCCAATTTTTATAAAAATTTCTCCGGCGGCGCCTGTCGGCACCGCCGGACACCCTCCACTCCCAGTTTTTTTCTCTGAAATTCCGAAGCAAAATTCATAATTTAGCTAAAATTTTGATGAAATTTCTTTAACAAAATTAAGTCAATATTTCAAAAATTCTTCTCGGCGGCGCCTATCGGCACCGCCGACCCCAACCCTCCCTAAAAGTAAAGCAGAAGCTCAAAAAAAAAAAGAATGATGATGACAATGACGTCAAAGATCAAGAAGATCAACAATATGTGTTGCCGGAAATTATAATTTTTTAGTGTTTGATAAAAGAAAATTTTTTCCTTGAAAAGTCCCGGTTGGTCCCGGAACCGGTCCCGGTTGAAAATCTTGGTCCCTTGTCCCGGTTTTTCTGGTCCCGGTAAGTCCCGATCCCGGTTTTTCCCAAAAGTCCCGGTCCCGTGCCACCCTAATTTAAACCCTTTTGTTTGATGCAAAACGTTGTTTTTCTTTTATTAATACCCGGATAGGATCCATAAGATATACCTGATTATTTTCAAATTCTTTGATTAAATTGAATCGGACATAAACAAATTTGTTCAAATGTTAATAATATCCGCTTCCCATAAAATGGGGAGTTTGCCTTTTTGTCGTTGTCCATGTAGACTACCGTTTCCCGTTTTAATCTCGCTGTGCACTCTATTGATTTGTCATATTTTTTATTTAATCAATAATAAATTTTTGTGGTGGTTTGATTAATATTTGTTTATTTGAATCAATTTATCCTGGCCTTTGCATTAATATAATTTAATTTTTAAATTTAGTATAATTTTTTCTACATCGTTTTTTATTTGAACAACTTTTTCAAAACGTTGGCGATGTTAGCACGAGATTGTTCACTTGAACATTGTATTCAACCTCAATCTTGTTCTGCCTTTTCCAAGAAGTAAAGATGTATGTTGATGGTCTGGTACCATTTCACTTCAAACAATAATAATTGATTAATAAATTTGCATATAATTAGGGAAATTTTTTTTCCTTTTAATATATTTCAGAATAATTTGATTACAAAGTTCAATTTTTATTTCTTTTAGGTGTGTAAAAATATATTGAAATGCATTCTTATTTTTTTTCTGCCTGCTCTTGATGTTTACTTTTTTTATTAGCAAAATATTATAATAATATTTAAGAAAAAATCCCTCATAGAGCTTTTATTTAAATTCGATTTTTTTTTTTTTATGCTTCTAGCTTTTTATCAGTTAGAATCCGAACCAGGTTTTTTTGATTGCGTTGTATATTTGAATTTAAATTTAATTACCGTTTTTATTTTCATGAAAATTAAAAATTTATTATAAACTGATTTATTGTAGATAATGATGTGTTTTACAAATTCCACAAATTTCTCACCGCTTTGAATCCCATCCCCATAGCATATATTAATTTTGTTCTCCTTTTACGAAGTTTACATTTAATTAAAGCAAACACAGAGATTGAATTCGTGCTCAAAAACGCAATAGGGGTTATATTCTTTACTTGCTCACTTGTCATCTTCTCGGATAAGGCGCCAATTATTGTTTCCGATGAGATATCGGAAAATGATGTTCCATACTGCCCATTATTATTCTTTTATTTTTGTAATTAGGAATTCCTAAGGTTATAATGAATTTTCAAATTCGGCTGAACAAAACTATTACATTTAACTCAATTGCCATAAAAGCTAAAAAATAAATGTATTCTTTATTTTTTGAGACTTTATGAACAAAGAGACAAATATATAATAATTTTACAAAATAAATAATTAAACTTTTAATTAGAATATTGTATTCAGAAAAATAAAAGATAAATATCTTAATCAAATTAAGGCTTATAATAAATTACAAACAACTAATTAATGAAGAGTTTATGAAAAAAATAAATCTTTTGTTCAAGAAAAAATGATACCTAATATACATAAAATATTCAAAGAATTAATTATAAGAAATAAATCATAAATCATAAATAAAAAATAAATATATAATATCAAACATTTTCGTATAATTTAGTTTCATAAATAATTTTTACAACAATAATTTTTTGCCATATTTTGTAATGTGGGTGTTACGAACAGTGCAATGTCTGCAGTTTATGTATAATGCCCATTCTTTCGTATTTAAGTATGTAATACGAAATAACCCCTTTCTTCTGAATTACAGCTATATTACATTACTTGTTTTAAACATGAAATTAAAAATTACAAAATTAAAAAAATACAAATGTAAAAATATTTGTAAAAACTTACAAATTTTTGGGTAAGTTAAAATTTAAAAAAAGATTAGACCAAAAAAATAATAATGAGCTTTTGAAATGGTTGACTAACTACAGAGGTTTCGATAAATCATTTTCGTTTTACCAATGTATGGAATCATCAACATTTATTATCATTAAAATTAACTTAATTGCTTTTATTACTTAAAATTTTAAAAAAAAACTAAAATAAATATGCAGTGTTTATTAATGAATAAGATTCACCGGAAAATATGAAATAACCTAAAAAAATTTTAAAGAGGCGAAAGCTTGCGCTTTGAATATAATGCGATGACGGATGGTTTGCCGGTTCGTCAAAGATAAACAAGGAATTACGTTAAGTAAAATTACAAAAATAAAAATTAATTTTGTAGCCGATAAAACGGGAGTCTAATCAATTTTTGTAGTCAAATGTATTTAATCACAAAGCCCAGCTCCAGAACGTGTTTTCCTTAACAAAAAAGCAAAAATTTTATATCCTATAAAGGAGAAGCAACAAATTAAAAAATAGCAATTGAATAATAATCTATTTCATCCATTCAACGTAAAAAAAGATTTATAAATTCACTGCATTCATTAGCTCAAAATTGCCCCACTAAAGTTTTCTTCAAAAGCTTGCAACAAATAATGCCTGGAAATTGATTTAAGGATTCAATGGGATCAAAGGATTGATAAAATAATAATAATGTTTTAATATAAAATAATTTAATCTTAAAAAAATAATGAAAACAGAATTTTAATCATAATTTTTTATTAAATGTATTGAAATGAATTTAAACGCCCGGCAGAATGATTTTTATTGGAATACATAAGGACTATAACAATTTTTAGTATTCAAATTTTTAACAGTTTAATTCAAAGGTTGTAAAAGTTATTTAAAACAATTTCATTTTGGAGGAATAATCATTATTGTTTTGTCTACGATCAATTGGGCATGGCCAGATGAAAAAAAGACGCTCCGCCGATCGCCGAAAAGGTGCATTGCTAAATATGATTTAATAATTTCTTTTTTTATTTTTGAATAATTGAGAAGCAAAGCACCAAGGAAAACGAGAAAAGGCCCAAAAAATACAATTTATAGTACCAATACTCGAAATATTTGGAAACAACAGCGGGTACGCAATAAATTAGAATCAAAACATATTAAACCTCAATGAATGCATAAAATACTAATTTGTTGGTGATTATAAAAGGCCGCGTAAGGTTTATTAGTAAAAAAATAAATAATTTATAGTCTTTGACATTAATATAAAACACGTCTCTCAAGAMCAAAAAAACCAAMCATATGCATGGTTGGCTTCATGATAAGCTGTTTCCTGTTTCCGGTACTTTACATTCGGCAATATAATGTGCAAAAAATTCAATTTCATATGTATTTTAATTCTAATGGCCTTTAAATCATTAATTTATCACTGATTCTAGCTTCCTGCTCAAATTACTTTCTTAAAATGATATCTTTTATATATAATTCGTATAAATATTTAATATGTCATGAGGACGCTGCTGATTCAGAGATTCTGAAAATTTAATTTTTTTTCAGTGATAATTTCTTTGCATAAAGTGCTAATAATTAAATTGTTCAATCTAATCAATAAGTTTATTAATTTAACTTGCACCTATTAATAGTGTACAAATATTAAATATTTATTTATACAAATTWAAAAAAAAWTATGCTTTGACATTATACAAAAATTTTTAATTTATTTAAATGAATTCTATGTCTATTTTTGTATATTTAAAAATAAATAAGGCAGACTACTGGCAATTGTCGAAAGCTTTAAATACTTTAGAATGTTGATTTTTTTTATTCTTCACAAAACTCGCGACAGTTTCGAAAACATCAAAAGCAGTTACATAAAAAAATCATCATTTTAATCAACACATTAATACATAAAACAAAAAACTATATTAAAAAAAACACATTCAGGAAGAAAAACACGATGGAATGACCACATTCCCAAAATTAATAAATCAAAATTTAAATATTTAAATGCATGTAAAAATAAACAGTTGGGCGATTTTCTTAACACTATAGATTCTTTGACATAAAATAAATTTAAGGAAGCTAAACATTTTTAAATGAATGCAAAGTTTTACATGAGAGATATTTTTAAAACAAACTTAAATAACGCTCAAAGTGTAATAAATGTKAAATATGTAATTAAGAAWTAACAGTTAAAATAATATACAACAAACATTTTTAGCGTAAATGAWTGAACGCCACGTCCGTAGCAGAACAACTGGACATGAAGACGTCATGGCCAATCACCCAATATAAAATAATTTCAATATGCCAACTAAAATAAATATGTTATGTAAAGAAAAGAATATCATTGTATAAATTTGATTATCAATCATATCAAAACTGTAAAAGTTCGTTAAACAAACAAAAATTAATCAAAAAAATAAATATTCCTTGAAATAATTGTACAACCAAAACTTCAGTTGGCAAAACAAATATTTAAATAAATGGCTCTGCCTCTACTCTGTTTTTTGTTGGAAAGCTTTTCTGATTGAAAACGAAAATAAACAAAAATATAGATTATAATAAAAATAGTTTAAATAAAATTTTGTATTTTAAATAAGTGAATACTAAATCAAAAACAAAATTAGGCACATCAGCTCAGCGTAGAGGAAGAATTGCAAACTCTTCACGTGTTGCTCATGCGGTGCCACATCGCTAAGAAAAAAGCTAAGAAGTCAAAGAGCAAAGAATGGGTTATTATTTTTGTAAATAAAAAAGGTTAGAAATTGTTAATTTCAATGTGCCACAATATAAAAAGACTCCTTCGCGACAAAATTGATTTTGCAACGTTTATTATATGAGCAACGGTAAGGTTCTCCACCTTGTTGGGCGTCTGGACGCACAGGTCACCGAGGCAAATTATTTGCGTTTTTGTTCTCATTGTTCGTCCACCTTTTGTTTTCTAATACATTATTTCATTTTTAACAAATATTTAATCATAGCTATATTTAAATAAATTTTTACTATGAATACAAATTTTATTTATGTATTTAGCCGATCAAATAATATTAATAAATTTTACTTTAAAAATTGGTTTTAGAAGTTTTACTTTTGTTACATATATCGTTCATTTTATTAATTTGTTGTTTTTATCCTTTTACGTTTAAACTGTTTTAATTTTTTTCTTTTAACATATCTTTTACCTTATTATTTAACAATATTGGATATATTTTTTTAAAATAATTTTATTTTAGAAAATGATTAGTTATATTAAATTTAAACCTTATTTAAGGGGTTTAAAATTTTCTTATAAATAATTTGTAATTTAATATGCTGGTATATTTTTAAATAACTTTTGTATTAAATTTTATTAAAAATAGTTAATCTCAAATGATTTTTATCGGTGATAGCCCTTACATAAAACACTGTTTATTAAAATAGATTTAGAGGTATGAGAAAAATCTATGTTGTAAATAGTTTACGCTTTACAACAAATACATTAAATCCTTAACAGAATGATCCCGCTGTGCAATTCGTCAAATTGATTTAATTAGCGATTTTTGTTTTTATAAGCATTTATTTAAATGGTAAACGTGCCGAACCGGTTTTATTTCTTCGTTAATTGGTGCGTAACTTTTCCATCTTTTTTTAAAACTTTTAATAGGTAGGTAATTGAACTTTATATAGGTATGTTTTTTATATTTTTGTATATTTGTCATTCTTTAAAATCAATGTAATATGCAGCAAAAAACCCGTTATTAAACAAATAGATTTGAATGTCTTCAAAAATACATTTCTTCAAATTTTTATTGCTTTATGCATAAACAGTCTCTCATTTTTTATATTATAAAAAAGGCAAAAGTTTTAATCTGGTTTGCGAAGAACATCAGTAATAATTTGCAATATGGCATTTTGCAATTTTATTCGCTTATTAGAGAAATATTTAATATTTTCAAAAATACAATTTGTAGTTTAAATGTTTCTAAATCAAAAGCTATTTGACTATTATCATCTTTGTTTTTTAAATTATATTCAAAGAATTAATAATAATTTATTCAAAACCCTGTCAATAATATTATAGCTTATTAATATTGATAAATGCTTAAAACAACAAATAAATTCATAAATCATAAACAATACAATATAAAAAATCCATTTATCAAATCAAGTAAACTAGCACATTGAATTAAATATGTTTTTTCAATTGTTTGTTTTTTATTTTAAAAAACAGCAAGCAAATGAAAATTTTCTGATGCTGTGCAAAATTACAAACGTAATTAAAATAATAGGACACAAATATAAAATTATTAAAAAGCAATAGATAATACAGCAAAATTGAGAATACAAAATATTCATGCCTTTAAAGATAAAAAGCGTTTGAAAACTGAGTTCTTATACTCATTTTAAATAAATGTTATTGAACAAATCGGAAACAAAATCTTCCTATTATAACATATTAAATATAATCTAAAAAATAAAAAACTTATTATCTATGGCATTTATTCACAGTATACTCCTATATAAGCTTTAATTATGACAATGATGYGCCAGTTGTTTTGCCTTGCACACATCTGAGCCTGGATGTACTGTGCCCGCGGGGTGATGTTTGTGCCTAGAATAAAATATTTATCSTTACTTTATAAGCTATAATTTTATGTCGAATGTTTAATAAAATATTATAATGCTTCATTATATAAGTGGAATAAAAGTTAAGATTTCTATTATTTTATAAATAATAATTTCTCTTATGATTTTAATTAATAAATGAACAATATCGATTCAAAAAAATTACTAATGTTATTTTACATTTATGATTGGAAATTTGAATATTGGTTTTTTTTAAATTGAAGTTATGGTTTGCCGATTTTTCGATCTTGTTTTTTATAATAAATTTTTACCAGATGTCATAATATAGCGAATTTATTTTAAAACATTACCTTAATTATCTCCTCCTTGACATCTTTTTAATGTTCATTCTTGCAGCTCGATCTTGTTAAAAATTTTTTAAATTCACAATTTAAACTACATTTTATTGATTTTGGAATTAATTTATAATCAGGAAAATCTTTTTTAAGTGAATAAACAAATTATGTTTAAGAAATTGATATATTTAATAATTTGCAGCCAAAATTTGTTTTATATTTGCATTTTTAATTTTGGTAGCGACAATTAACGACGCCGCGTCTTTTAGCCATTTTTTATTGTAAAGACTTTGTTGTGAAACCATTTAAGTAAGAAATCCGATCTGTTGATATAATTTATCTATACCTGAAATAAAAATAAATTAATGGCATCATCAGGCTTATGAATTTAAATATCTTTACTTTATATTATTGTAAAATTTTTTTGAATTTTTATATCTTTTCAGTAAGTTTAATTTAATGAATGATTTTAATCGATTACCAAATCGAAGTGAATTTCGAACTTTGATCATTTATCGGTTTTCAATCCAGCGGCTGGTTCTGAATTAATATGCCACGACATTAATTTAATTATTTTATGGTTTACAATAATTCTCGGATTATTTTTTGACTGATAAACAAATGATTCAAAAAATTTTTGATTATAAACTTACTGATTTTAAATAGTAGGTTTTGGAGTTTTATTTTCGTCAGTTAGTTTAACTATTATATTTATTACTTACCTACGTTTATTTTTATTATTTATCAAATATCAAACCTAATTTTAATTTTTATTGAATTTACTCATTTACTTCATAAAAATAATTTATAGCAAAATCTTTTTTTTAGGCTTGGAATTAATTTTTGTTAATATTGTCTTTAACACTTGCTCAGAATAGCGGCACTTTACTTTTGTAAAAAATGCATTGTTTATAAATAAGTATTGTGTAGAATAAATTATATAATGTTATCACAATTAATTTACGTTTTATTAATATTATAATTTTGTTTAAAAATAATATTTTTTTTGTATAAAAAAAATATCTAATTAAAAATATTTTACATTATTTTAATAATTTGCTTTGGAGCTGAATTGTGCGTCGTGAGCGAAACGCGAATGCGGCCCTGTTAATCGACGACACAACGTGATTAAATTAGATTTAGTAAAATAATACGGAATGAGAAGMCTTTAAGTTACCAATTAAATGCCCATCTAATCAATTAAATTAAATTAAAAGCAGAAAATATTAAAGGMCAAAAATGGAAAGTTTAAAAAACCRACATATTATTACAATGCGTAGAAGTCAAATGGCGGATGACGTCGTTGCCGCAACAACTTGCTATTATATTTATTAATAACATAAAAAGGGTTGACTTTCTAAATGCTATAACGAAAAGACCAAAAGCGCACAACTACGGATCGATAACTTTAATTTATATTTATACTTATTGCTAAAAACCAAATATTTAAATAACAAAAATATAAAAAAGGTTGTTAATCAAAAGTTTAAAAAACGTTTAAGCTTAAACCATTATACATATTGACAGTTAGATTTTCAAAAGAATGCCAATAAAAAGTAAATAAATTGAGAATAAAAAATGTTCTCAACGTCGAATGCAATAAAAACATACACAAAAATAATTCATCAATAGAATAACTTTGTTTAATTTTAAATTTTTATTTTTTGATTGAAAATGTTTAAAGTTGAATATCCCTAAAATAAAATGGTTCCATAAAAAGTAAAACCAAATAATTGTATAATTAATATAATTTTAAGAAAAGGTGGAAAAACATTATGTCATATGCCACAATTACCATTGTAAATATTGAAATATATTAACTGTGACTGTTCAAGTACACACATATAATGTATGAATATCTTCGTTTCAAAAATAATTCACTGAAAAGATGATTAACTCAGTACAAAAATAATATTACAATAACTAAAATATTGATCCCAATCAATGGCTGTCTTATATATAACAATAAATAAACCGCACCCACCATTTGTCAGAGTCAAAATGAGACGTAACTTGGGGTCGGGGTTCGGGGGTCGGGGGTCGGCGTCGGAGCTAAACCCTAATTAAACATAATAAAATAAAATAAAAATATTATTTTTGTATTTCTTTTTGACTTTTATTTTAAATAATACTTTTTCTAGTTTCAATTTTGAGCAGTTTAACTTTTTAAATTGTTCATTTGTTTTAAATTTTTCTACCAAACACGTGATGGCTGGCCTTTAGGATGTTGGTGACTAGCGCGTGTCCATGCAAAAATGAAAATAATTTGTAAATTTTTTTACTTTGAAATTTGTGAGCTCTTGAATGTTGAAATTGTTTCATTTTGCGTGTACACGCGATTGTTTTTAATTTATGCAAAAATATTTTTTTTTTTAGTTTTTAATGTTAGTAAATATCAGAGCAAGAAGAAATTTTTTAATACATATAATGTTAGATCCCTCATAAACACTATTTATTTTTTTCTTTAATTATTGTTTTAGAAAAAATTTTTTAATTATCATTATAAAGTTTAATTTTGTGATTTAATTGCAATAAATGAATTATCCACGGATATTTAATTTGTAATAGAAAATATATTTTGATTTTATCTTTTATTGATTTATTAGGGTTTTGTTTTGCAAATTTTCACCATGATTATTTTACTGCCTATTTATGTTATGTTGAAGGCTTAAATGATTTTTTTGCTGCATTCGATTTTAGAAATAAAAGAATTATTTGAATATTTTTACATGTGCAAAATTTTTGCCAATTTTGATCTCCATTTATTTTTTGTTAGTTTCCACCTTGTGTAGGTTATGATTCAATTAAAATTACCCTTTAAATAACTTTGTATAACGACCTTTAATTAAATCAAATAGTCTGCTTTCATTGTTCTAGTAATCATCGAGTAAAATATATATTACGGTTAAGATACTTTGTTATAGGTTTAATTCCCACGTTTTATATTATCTGTGAATTTTAATTACTTTATGTGAAGTAAAACATTGATAATTTTTTTGTTGTTGTTGAAACCTCACATTTGGGTAATTAAATTTACAGGGTGCAACATTTTTAATTGGATAACCTTATACAGTTTAACTTTAAAATCATATACTCTTGTTAGCTCTAAATGTATTCTTATCAATAATCCTTTTCATATATAATTCTTGATTGGCCTTGTATTTTCTAACAAATAGAAATAATTTGCAATGCTTTCTTTTATAATTCAGATCGATAATAAATTATACTTTTATGTTATTAATTCTTTTAAGAATGAAATCTAATCAAATTACTTGGAACGAAGTTTTGCCTTATTCGCCATCATTGTGTGATGAACGAACGTCCACTGACCTTGAAGTCAGCTTCAGATAGAAAATGGTATTTTTTGATTGTATTATTCACAAAAAATTGAGGGTATTACGATAACATAAAATATTTTTATTATTTTGTTTTATAAATATTTATAACGTATTCAACTTCTAAAATTTGTTTGCGTTTTTAAATAGATATATAAATTTTATTAAGTTTTATACTTTCTAATTGCATTTATTTAATGTATATTTAGTTATCTTTTTATTATAAACCTGCATTTTATTAGTCATAAATAAAACTTTAATTGTTGTATAAATGTTCAAAATTATACAGTGGCGCTTAATTACCCGTTTTTTAATATAATAGTTTTTAAGTTTTTTAAATTGAAATGATTTGTATGCTTTTAATCTCACACGTTTTTTAAGAAGATATTTTTTAAATTTCAAAATACTAAATTTTTAATGGTAAATTTTAAGTTGGAATCGCCTTGAGTTAATTCAAGTAGCCAGCCTCGAACGTTTGCTGAAATTACTATGTCCGATATTTTGTAATGAATTCCTTTAGCTTTTAAACGGAATGTAAAATAAAGTAATTCATATAAACAATTTGAAAAATTCAATTTGCAATATAAGAAAAAATTTAAATATATAACTATTGTATTGGGCTACAATAAAATCTATTAATGCTGCAAGTCTCCAAAAAAGTGCGTTTGGATCCGTGAGGTTTGCTTCTATAATCGGCTCTTAACCGTTTTTTATAAGAGAGCACAATTTTATACTTTTTATATAAAGCATTTTTTGGTGCTTTATCATATTTGTTTTATTTTAGAGAGCATAGTGTATTAGCTACATATATATATTTTCCTTTGTATTGGTATAATTATTTTTCAGTGTTTATATCTATTTAGGTGTAAGAAATACTATAATTATGAAAAATATTTATTTTTAAATCAAATAAAATTTAATTTTGTTATTATAGCATTGTATATTTTACAGCGCTTTCATTTTAAAGAAAATCTTTTTAATAATTTATTTATAAATACATTAGGTGGGACAACTGTTGCAAAAGTTTGACCAAATGATTAATATTTCCTATACATTTGATTTTTAACAAAAAATATTTGTTCAAATAAAATTTTTATTAAGTTGTTTTTTCTCCTTCGTGTTTTTATGTAAATTATAGTTATGAATGTTTTTAATTTTTTATTAAAAATTGCTTTTATTATTTTTTCCTATTTTACGCGTTAAAAATTTTTCATTTTTTAAATTTTGTTCCAGAGGTTACGTTATATTTTCAAATATTTCCAAAATATAAATATAATTAATAAATTAATAATAGTGAGCTATTTTGCATTCGCAATTTTAATAGTTATTGTTATTGCCTATTAAATAAATTTAGAAAAATTAAAATTAAGCGAAGTAACAAGTGCTGAAAAGATATAAAATATGGTGTCTGATTTTTAAATCAAGAAAAATTCTGTAACCTCTTTGAAATTACAATAAATAAACAAACAACAAAAACTTTTCAAATAAATTAGCAACGCCAGTATAATTAAAATATTAACCGTTTTAATTTTTGCGATTCAAATAAGAGGCAAGTTAGCTGTAATTAAGTTATTACATGATTTTATAAAAATTTGTCCTGCTTTTTCCAAAATTAATTTTTATAAATTTAACAATTTTCATTTAAACACATCTAATAGCGTTTAAAAAAGCGATAATTAAGAAAAAGTTAAAAATTAACCCAACAATTACTATAATAAGTTAACAATTAAAAAAGAGTTTAAGATAATAACACATAATAAATGATTAGCCAAGGTCCAATCATAGGCAGAGCAACCAGAGAACATGCAGAACAATCAAACGCCAGGATTTTTCCTAAATTTTTATGCAAAATTTAAAAAACATTTAATAATTTTTATTTAAACATTTTAATAATACATTTAAATAAGTTCAAATGAATCGTTTATTAAATTGAAGTTACATAGATGACAACGCAAATTATTTATAACAAAATTTTAATATTAAATAGTTTAGTCTGATTTGATATAGCAATATTTCATCAAATATTTTACTTTTATGCCAGAACTTTTGGGAGTTTATCAGTAATGGGGTTTTACTCAAACTTGCAGTAAATATAAAAAGGAACACGATTAATTTCAGAACAAATATTCCGCTCAACTCTGTGCAATAGTTTAATTTTTGGATTTCGGACTGTTTTTTGTTTTATACACGTACATAATCAGATAACAGCTTTTCTGAAAACACAAAAATTAAAAATATTTAATCATCTTTTATAATGATGAATTACTTGAGCTGCGATAAACGTTATTTAGTTTTTTTTTGTCGTTGGAGTTTTTTGTAAAAAAGTCACTTAAATATATGCCCGGCTTATTTTGTTTTAGTTTTTAATTTCACACGAGAAACTCGGCGTATTGCAAAGTGAAATTTAAAAAAATAAGCAATAATTAAAGCCCAAAAGAAGACACCAAATCCGGCAAGTTCAGCGGAATCAGAACGTCTTTTCTCCAGTGCAAAACTAACCCTACCCGAAAATCCGACGATCACCAAATCATCTCGAAAAACAATTGTTTTTTTTTTAAATTAAAAATAAGTTACAAATTTGTATTGAATGACTAACTAAATAATTCAATATCAATTAAATAGTAAAAAACATATTCTGTCAAAAACAATAAATTTAAATAAATTTCATATTTGGTAAATAAATATTCAAAATTAATGAACAATTTAATATTTAATGAATAATAATTAAAAACAATTAAATTTTCAAATTTTTAAATGACTTATTTTGAAATAAGTAATTGTGTTTTTTGTAAGATTCATTTAAATGCGTGGTTAGTTTTAAAATTTATATTTTATCTAAACTTGTTGAATTTTGCTTTGATTAATTTGTTTTTATAGGCAACATATTTAGCTTTATTCTTATTTAAAATTTGAATATTAAATAAATTTTCAAGAGGACGGAAATATATTCTGAACAGTTAATTTGTAAAATATTTTAATGCTTTTGGTTAAAATTTTTTATATTGAATAGTACAAAAATTGAGCATAATCCAGATTTCTGTCTATTATTCGATTCGTCATTATTTGATTCTAAGAATTTTAAATCGAAACATTTGTTATACAGTTAAAAATAAGGAAATTTGAAGCCAAGGTTAGTTAAACAATATTACCTTGTATTGAAATATAATGCTGGCATTGATGATCATAGGAATTGCAGTGGAAATGACGAAGCAAAATTTTGAATAAACTCTTCTTTTTAATCATAAAGTAATAAGTAAAATTATTGGCAATTAAATAAATTTAAACAAAAATAATTCTCTATCAAGAAGCTAGCGTATAATTTTTATGAGATACAAAAAATTTACTATTCTGCTAATACAAATTCCATCAATTAAAGAATTCAAAAAAGATAATTTAAAATCTTGCTTTGCTCTTTAGCTAAACTTGTCTAAGATATAAAAATTCATAAAATTATTACCAATTTTTAAATAAAAATTAAATATTAATATCAGCTTAATTATAAATTCTTAGAGGCAAAATTGCAAGCTGAAAAATTATTAAATTTATTTTTTAAACAAGAGCAACTAGCGCTAAAATTAATGAGACATGCTATTATATAAAACCAATTATTTCCAAGCTAAAAATTGCAAAAATGTGAATGTTAAAAAACAAATAAAAGTCTAAAACTTACTATTCTTAAAGATAAATAAATTTAGAAATGGAAACTTATTACAAATTTCAAGCAATTACGGTTTATAGAAGAAAGGGAAGAAAAAGATCGGACCGTAGGGCGAGTTTTGCTTGCCTACTTCGATAAAGAAAGGATGGTTACCGTTAGAGAAAGCAAAAACCTTACATCACCTGTAATTTGTTATAGACAAAACAACCACATTTTGTTGTTTCAATGCAAAATTGCTTCAAAAATGTAAATAAATTTTAATTTTATTATTAATAGTCAGCAGCTTCCAGATTCAATTCACTCGGCTTCTGCGCGRTAATACCGTTTTGCGCGTTATTTTATCTCTTTCTTGTGTTATGGAATCACATTTTATTTTAAGAGAGGTTTTTTCTTCAAATAAAGGTCGATCATTGAGRCTGAATCACTGATTGACTACCCAAGATTCTGGCAACCCAAGCTTCAACATAAATATAGAATAATAAACAGATTAAATAAAAACAATCCAAATTTTTTGTGAAAAATTATGAAAAGAATAATTTAAAAAATCCTTCACAAGAGTAAGCGATAGGCAAAATGGTAGCCCCGGGCAGAAATCGATCCCACAAAATGCGCTATAAAACACTTAATTTTATGTAGCTATCTTTAATTGATTTTGTTTTATTTTACAATTATTAAGGCATTTTAGAAATAGTTTTAAATTAAATTTTTTGAAGTAACAAATTTGTAATACCAATAATTTTGGGTTTTAAGCTATGTTTTCATTTGGGCCGGATTTCCGTAATTCAATAATTTATTATTTTAAAAAAAATGATATAACATTACAACACAATTGGGGTTTTTGGGGTTTATTTTAAATCTAATATTTTATCAACAGTTTGTCTCCTTGCCTAAAAATTAGCTTTTAAATGATTATATAATGTTTAAAATTTTTGTGCTTGCAGTTGGCAGTTCTATTGTCATTTCTCAAATATAAGCCATTTGTTTTTAAACACTTTTTCAATGTTATAACTTTTTGACAGTAAAATTCGATCGCTGTCCCCAAAGGCGACTCGCGTTTTTAAACGTAGTTTTTAATAAATTTTATGAAGGCTCATCTCTCATGAAACATTATGGGCAGACTATATTTGATTTATTGTCTTGCTTGTTAATTTTTTATTACCTTTAAATAAGWAATTTTTATTTTTGTCTTATTTAAGCAACTATTTTGTTATTTTCTTTTTTATCAAGTAAAATGTTATAATTTTATGTCATAATGCAAAAAGAATTTGCATCAACCCGGTTTGCTTGTTTAGTAAACAGTTTATTTATTGATTCGTTCGATGTTATGGTAGCGTGCCAGCATGTGATGAAACTTATCAGAACGTAGTGAATTTTATTTGAAAGGCCATATAGATATTATTTTATAA
>MEIZ01000180.1:106194-116922 GCA_001723225.1 Globodera ellingtonae | reverse complement strand
TTGCTACTTAAATATACGAATTGCAGTCTAATATTTGTTTGAATAAACTTGCTGTTAACCCCGCTGTCCTGTAAGCAAGTCAATTTTTGTTTTATATAATTTAAAGAATTGGCATACCTCTGAATTAATCCAAATTGTCACCTGTTTCAGAAAGAAAAAATAAACATTACTTTTTAGCTATTTTAAAAATGATTAAACTGTAACAAGTTAAGTTTCACGCCAAAGCTCCATTGACTAGTTGCTCACGCACCAAAATTTTCTCGAGAGTGCTTTGGTGATAATTTATAGCAAATGTTACAATAAACGTAAAATATTAATGCCAAAATATAATGTAGCAAAACTGAGTTATATAATTACCATATTTGTACTTTTTTTGTTGGTTAAACATAAAATTAACGAAAAACGCATTTTAACATTATGTAATATAATTAGATATTAAAAATTTTATTTTATTTTACGCTATTGTTCCGACAAAAATTTCATCGGAAATAAAACAATTTTAAATTAAGTTGTTGTTTTAAATCGTACAGCTCATTCACTTCAAAGTATGTAGATTATAAAATTGCAAATTGCTTCTAAACACCAACCTATTGTGGCTATCTTAATTAGACACCAAAAAAGATTTGTTGTGAAATAATAATTAAAATTAAAACTAAAGATATTAAATATCAGGGCGAAAATTTATTTTTGATACACAAAACCCTTGGGGGATACGGTCCGACGCATCGGTATTATAAAAATTATTTGAATAATAACAAATCCTAATAACAAACAGTAAAATTATGTCCGAGCTCTTTACTCTGACGGCGGATCTCCAATTCCAAAATCGCCGATGTCGACACTATACGATTTAAATCTTGCAAAGATCACAAAAATTAAATAAAATGCATATAATGTTTTTTAATGGTATAAAAACAGCTCACTAACCAGATTTTAACAATACCAGATCATTTAAATTTATGAAGCGAACCCCAAGATTCTGAATAAATGTTGAGTGTTGAAATATATTTAAAGTACATTTCACCAAATCTAATAAGATGTTGCTGCCTCAAAAGCTTTGTCTCAGAAAAGCGCTTCCTGCTTAATTTACTCAACCAACAGGGCTATGCTAGCCYTTTGAATTATGAATTGAGATTTATAATGATGTTTTGTTTTATTTAAAGTYCGGATCTTCACTTSCTTTTTAGGCTGATAATGCCCTTGCAGCAAGAGGAAMCTGTCATTTACCGGAAATGATATCAATTATTTAAAATAATTAAACACGCTGACTAAATTATTTCAMCAAATCATCGATTTTTAAACTTTGAGATGAAAAATTWCAAAGGAATAATAACTGCGATCAAAAAATAATAGCTAAATAAATAAAATGAATACTAAAATTCTATAATTTACAAATTTATATACAACTAATATGATACAATGCTGAGCGACTTAATTTAATAGAATTGATCATAAATTATAATTATAAAATATTAAAACTTATTCATTTATTTTGGAAAAATATAATCTAAAATAGTAGATAAATGCTTGAAGAAGACGCAAACCAATAAGTCCCAAAGGCTAAACCGTAATTAAAGCAGATCCGTAAACAAAAACGCCAAAATTTCTGATTAGTGTTTATTATTTTAGCAAAAAACATACATATGTTCGTGAAAACTGCAGGCCTATGTGTAATYGAACCCTGTTTTATCATTACGTCCGCAAGTTTAAGTTTATTGTATTATTTTTTCTTTACGCGTTTAATTGTTTYATTTAATAATTTGGATGCGACTTATTTTTCGCTTTATTATTTGATTATATATTTAAGCCACCGAATATTATCAGTAACACATTAATGACGTTTGTGTTAACAATTTTGGCTGTTGTCTCAAAACTTGTCCATCTTCCAAATCTTTATGATTGCAATGTGACGTGCAAGTGAACGCTTAAAACAACACGCATCGTTCTACATGGATAAGTTCCTATAATCGATAAAAATTAATAAAGATTGCGTGCCAAACTAAGGCGACGTTCTGAAATAATTTAGGAAACGCCTCGTAGGAGAAGGTTAGCTGAGAAAGCGGTAACGATCTATATACCATAAAATAAAATTTGTAATAAAAAAGCGGATATAATAATTATGCAAAAAAATATTTTGTCAATTATTGGCAATTTTTATTCACGATTATTAAGCCATTTAAATGGGAAAAGACATGTTAAAATAATTAATGCAAATATCGAAAGTCAAAACAAAAAACAAAAAATAGTAAAACTAACTTTGTTCAAATCTAAGAATTTGTAATAAAAAACGGATAAATTATTTAATAAAAACTGCAGTCAATTATTATTATTTGAATCTGAATTTAATTAATGATATTTATAATATTATTGCAAAGATAACAATATACAAAACATAAATTAATAAATACACCTTTAAGAATAGAATATCAAGATAAATTTACATGTTTAATATGCGACAAAAAAAAATGTGGGAATTATTAATGCAATAAATACATTTACTTACAATTTGTGCAATTATCCCTTTTTTTTGATTTTTTAATGAAAATCATTTTATTGGTTTTGAGTAAAATAAATTGTTTAAATAGTATTCAGGTTGATTTATCAAAATTTAATGTGACATCACAAAGTATTCATTTCTGACGAATCACAACAATAATTATAAAAATATTAATAAAAAAACGCCAGTTGTAATTAATTGTGATAGAATAAGAAAAAGGTTGCTGATTGGGGCAAAAGAATATTGCATAATAAAAATAAGCAAAATCATACATAGAAGCGATCTCCAAAATAAAGTAACATTATATTACATTTACGCGAAAATCAAGCTCAATTATCAATAAAACAAAACATTAAAAGAGTAAATAATCATATGTGTCAGTAAAACTAAAATTGAATAAATCATTTTCCTCTAATTATTTCGACTTCAATGTACGAAGGATACTTTTTCCGCCCGTATTTCCGTATGCGCCAGGCAGAGAAGTATTTTTTATTCTTAAGATGATTTTAAAAAAGGCTTACATAAAACATTCATTTTAATAAAAAAAATAATCATTTTGGTTACCAATAATCAAGTACAACGAACTCGTAAATTTTAGACAAGTTGGTTCAAAAGATTCTGAAAAGATGGACGGACATATTATAAAATGAAAACGAATCTTAAGCTTAGTAAATAAAATACGTGACGATCGAACCAAGATAAGTCAAAATATGCGCTGGAGGCGAGTTTGCTTAAACCATAAATCAAGAAATGATAGTTCAAAAATTCAACACTTATTTTTTGTGTTCACGAATGGAATAAGCGCTTCTTCTATTTTCAAGCTTATCAACATTTAAAAGTAAGGGTAAATTATTACAAACAATTACTAGTAAAAATTATTCTACTTATGTAAGTTCTATATAAGACGGATAAAATGCTCAAAACGATATCGTAAAAGTACAACGCTCAGCCAATCATGCCTYAAAACTTTAATTATGTTATAATAACAGAGCAACAAATTTACACAATTTTTTATTAAACAAAGTTTTTCTCGATTAAATTATTTGGGCGTTAAAGATAAGCATCTCAGAAGACTGTGAATTTTTAAGCAAAATGATAATTGAAAGTCTTAATTTAATAAATCTTCAAATTCCTCAGTTATCATATCAACCTTACAAGTAAATTAATTTGAGTATGTCAGTGAAAGATGTTGCATAAAGAAATATGAAAGTCTAAGGGCCTCGGGATAACCGTACGTCCACATGGCACTGCGGGCATGTCGAGGTTAAATCGAAATAAAAATTATGCAGCTTTAAAAATTTCAAGACAGTATCGCATTATTTGTAAATTTAAATAAAAATTAATATATCCAAAGACATATTATCGGCCTAATATATAATTTATAAAATCAGTTTAGTAGAATTCGATAAAATTTCCCTTGTTCAAGACGGTAGCTGTGTCGTTATGGAGGATGAATATTTATTAACAAAATTTTTTATTTTGTTATAATTATTAATTTTGAATTTTTCAAAATACAATTCGTTTATCAACTCTTTTATGCTAATTTGTAATTTTATTATTTTACCAAATTTATTTTAATGATAACATATAGATTATTTGAATTTTAGAAACCTTTTTTTCTTTTAATAATTACGAAAATATGTTGAATTAGATAAAAATGTTCAATATTAAAAGGTACAATTATCTAATTAATATTGTTTTTAGAGTTTCTAATTATGTTAAAACTTTTATTTAACTCTCATTATAAGTTGTTGATTCTTTTATAAACTTCAAATCCAATTGAAAATTGATGAACAATTGCGCCCAGGCAACGGTTATATGGTGATGCGACTCGGAAAGGTCATATTTGCGCAGCAAAAATCCCATTAGCATTTGCTCGAGTGCGTGCCACTAAAGTTGAAATCGCCACAGATAGTTTAGCGTTTATTATTTTCTTTTAACAGTATAATATTTATGAAACATTTTTACTTACTATTTTTTTCTCTATCAAAAGTTTTATACAAATTAGAATTTTTTTTTTGAAATTAAGCTAAATGTAGTATGGCAATGTTTTGTGTTTTAAAATTTTGATGTATTTTTTATATTGCATTATCAATTTTTATTTGATTAAAAACGCACACTGATAGGCGCAGCCCGTAGATTGCCGTCATTCCGGGTTGAACTTACGTACGCTGAAGAAGAATTTACTCTTAGCTTACATTTTAGTTTTACATTTCAATTTGTTGTTGAAAATATTTTTATAATCAAAATACTAATTCGTTTGGTAAACAATGTGATATTTATTATTTTATAAGTAGATTATTTATTTTCAGTATTGTATTGTTGTTTTATAATTAGCTTGTTTCAAATAATATCGTTATTAGTTAAAATATAGAATATTTATCATTCAATATTTTTTGTTAACAGATATCTTTTCGTGTTTGTATTTGATTAATTATGATTCTGTCTCCGTAAATTTTTTTTTTCATTTATTTATGATCCAATAATTTTATTATTGATAATTTTCATCCCTTTAGAAATTGATTATAATTATGTGATTTTTTATTATAGGTGTTTTCATAGGTTTTATGTTTTTTGGTTTAAATCGCGAGATCGCGACATTTATGATGCAAAAAGTTGGAAATGGTTGCCCGCTGGCTGAGTGTTTGCAGGAGCACCATCGTGTGTGCTTAGGATGGTTGATGGTGTACCAATTTTATATAAGATTTTATTTTTTATATATTTATAATCTTGTGATAACCCTGCCTTACTGCAGATTGCAAATTTTATTTATGCAATATTTTTAATAATTGAATTTTGAAACAATGGACCCGCGATTTTTACCTATTTAAAAACCAAACACACACAATCATTAACATTGAAACCCTTTTAAAAAATAACTGCGAACGATGATAAAGAAATCTCAAATCTACATTTTTAAATATAAATTTTGAATAATTCATTGAAAAATGAGTGGTTGCCAAATATCGCAAAATAATTAATCGGTGGTAATTAAAATTTTTCAGATAAAACTTTTAATTTTTATAATAAAATTATAAAAAAGCCTAATTTAAAATGATTCCAATTTGTCAAACAAAAACACTCAGAAAGAGAAATAACTCAAATTGTCAATTTTTAAACATTAAAAAATGCCATATTATTGTTTAACATCACTGCAAACTAATTGATTAATCTCGATGATAAAGTGGATTCATAATATTAAAATAAGTTTAAATACCTAAACCATAAACCCAAGAGCAATCTTAAGATTTTCTGAACTGCAGGMTAGCAATTTWTTRACTAATTTTTGCATGTAGCTGTCATGAGTTAAAAGCGTTTTTCAATTCCAAAAAACTAAACATGTTTACATAGAAAAATAAATAAATAAAAATTATGTTAAATTATTCGAACACTAAAAATTTATCCAAAATGCATAAATTACTAAACCTGCAAAAAAATAATCATCTGCAACATCATCGAAGAAAATAGCCTGACTGCCACAATAAAAAATATTTATTTAAAATAATCATGGCACTCAACTCATAAAGAAATTTGAAAATTGTTTTGGCTTGAAGAAGGAAGAGCTGAAGGATTAAATGCACATATTATTAACAATAAAATGTATTTTGGCAATTCTAATATTTAACTTGTATATCAAAGGATTATTAAGATAATGGTATAAGTTCATTAATAATTAGTAATATTTCTGCGCCACTTGTGCTCGCAATGATCGGCATGAAAATGCCATAGAAATATTCTCGTTAGTCCTTGATACAAAGGTTGCTGGCTGGCATCCTTTTACCACACATTAATTTACATTTCTATAATTTATCTTTTAATGCGAATGTGTATTATGTAAGGGATCTCGAATCTTTTTCTACCATTGTGTCMCAAAGGTTTTTAACGATCTTATATTTGGGACTTAATTATACGTTGTCTTCTATGGGCTGGAGGCTGAGAGGAGTTTTTAAGGGGTGTGAAAGGGGACTACGAGCAGGACGTTGCTTTTTAACTTATACTGGTCCGTAACGCTGTAGTTCAACTCTTTCTTGTACTCTCGGAAAAAGGTCTAATGGGGGATCGGGTATGGTTTCTTTTCAATTATTAGGGGTTTATTAAATCTTTTTCTTTAGAATTCTTAGGTCTTAAACCCTTGCCATTAATTATTTCTTTTTCTTTATTTTCTGACTTTATTTACTTATTATAAATTTCACCCTCTGACAAATTTTCTTTAATTTCTAATTGATATTTTTTTGCTCATGTTGGAGCCAAATCAAGATATTTTTCTCTTATTTTTGGATCATTTAATTTTTTTCTTAATATTAATAAATTCTGATACAGACTGTTTTCTAAAAATTAAAAAAAAAATTATTAAAAAAAGAATAAATGGTGCAAACAATAAAACAGAAAAACAAAACGCCAAAAAAGTAAAAAAAGAAAAAGAAGTAGAGCCAAAACAAAAATAACGAACAGAAAAAGGAATAATAAAAGTAATTAAAGCAATTAACTTTCTAAGAATTCTGCAAAATAAACGGTGGTATATTCCGTTGTTGCGAGTTCTATAATTATTTATTTCTACCCTCTATTTAAAATAATATAGCTATAAAATAAACAATGCAATAGGATTAAAATATTAAACAAAAAACAAAAAATTAGGATTGAATGCTAGAGTAAACGGCCAGATTCTTAATAAAAAAATGTTCATCTATTTTTATTGCTGTCAACAAAGCAATTTCCTGTTGACCGTTGTCTTAAAAGGTTGGCCGACATTTGCGGCTCTGCCATTTGCGGCCCAGACATTTGCGGCCTAAGACAAAATAGACATTTGCGGCCCCATTTGGGGCTCAGACATTTGCGACCCGACTTTTGCGCCCCAGACATTTGCGGCCTAAGACAAAATAGACATTTGCGGCCCCATTTGGGGCTCAGACATTTGCGGCCCAGTCATTTGCGGCCTAAGACAAAATAGACATTTGCGGCCCCATTTGGGGCTCAGACATTGCGGCCCAGTCATTTGCGGCCTAAGTCAAAATAGACATTTGCGGCTTTATGTCACAAAAAAAACATTTGTTCTTCATAAGTGCATACATAAGAAGCAATGGCATATTTTGCACGTAACTCGTGGAATTGCTGAGAGAATCGTTCAAAAACATATGTTGAAAACGATTTAGCCATCAAACATCTGGTCCACGGTTATGATAATAACCCGAACAGAAATGATCCCAATGTTTTGTTACATCATTTGCATGCCCTACAGTACCGCTTGGCACAAAAGGGCTTTGAGAATTGGAACTAACTAGAGTGGTATAAATGTGTCTTTAGAAAGCAATAGTTAAAATAAAAATATTTTATAATATTAGGAACTCTCGCGCATTGTMCCTGTCGATAAATAGTTAGATGCTGCAAATAAAAMAGTTTTGTTCTGACCCAATTTGCTTTTTGCTGTGTTAGGAAAAATGTTTTTTTTTGTGCCGCAAATGTCTATTTTGTCTTAGGCCGCAAATGACTGGGCCGCAAATGTAAGGCCGCAAATGTCTATTGTGTCTTATGCCGCAAATGTCTGGGGCGCAAAAGTCGGGTCGCAAATGTCTGGCTGCAAATGTCTGAGCCCAAAATGTCGGGCCGCAATTTCTTTTTTGTCTTAGGCCGCAAATGTCTGAGCCCCAAATGTCGGGCCGCAAATTTCTGGGCCGCAAATGGCAGAGCTGCAAATGTCTACACACCCTAGGATGTTGGTCCTCTGATGATTGTTATTATTTTATTAATTTGTAAGCACACCCCATAATGATTATAATCCAGTATTTAAAAAATAATTTAAAGTAATCAAGTAGTAAATAAAACAAAATGAACTACATAATGCATACTTTTATATAAATTTAAACTATGTCTACTTAAAATTAATTAGATTTGAGGACAATGAGATTCAAATCAAAATATATTAGCAAGTTTATTAATACGCATACCCAATTAATGAAACGTAGCTGCAATAAATTTACTAATAACGAACACAAAATAAATTTAAATTAATAATAAATCTTAAACACTAAAAATTTGAATGATAAAAAATAGTCCAATAAAAATATTTATAAAATGTTTACTTTTCAGGGTGGCACAAATCTGTCGTTGCACGTTAAAAAGAAACGCATATATAAACAAAAATAGTGTGAAAATAATATAATTTTAAGAAATTTTAAATATGGTATAAATTCAAATTAACATTTATTCAAACAAATCAAATTAAGTTTACTATGTCACCCAACATCGAATGTCATATTCACAAAATGATTAATAAGTTTAACAACGATTTTAAATCAAAGAAAATAAGAAAATTTTACATAAGTGTGCTTGAGATCACTGCGCTACATTGTTTACTAATATCTTTAAAACCTACAGAAAATATAATAAACAAATAAATAGCAAATATACTTAAAAATGTTTAGTTTATTTAAATACATTACTTGAAAGCAAAATAAATAAATCTGAAAATTATGAACAAATATTTCCTAATCGCGATAATAACAAGAAAGAAGATAATATCGATGAACGTAAATTTAAATTCGTTAGAAAATTTTTATACCTAATTGACCATTTGTGTATTATTGGGCAAATATTTGAAATTTATTTCATTAATCTAAATTCAAAGTAAATAATCAACAAACAAATAATAAATTGTTTAAAATAAGTTAAAATGTTTTTAAAGAAAAAAAATTATTTGATAAATCACGCTTAAATATAAATAATTTATTTGCTAAATTTTAACATAGCTTCAAATCTGTAAATGACTTAATATGTATGTATTTGAATGATGCCATGCAAAAATTAACTTTAAAGGAGGCAAAAATAACCGACACGCACAGTTCACGACGACATGTACTATTATGTGCTGGGGCGCCTCGCGGCAGGAGGCTTTGCAATGGGGTGGATCGTTCTACTTCTCACGTCATGTATTTTTGTTGATAATTTTATTAATTCAATCTCCTAATTTAAAAGCTATTTGGGTCTAAAGGTAAACATAACAATTGTCAATTAATTAAATCATCTAAAAAAACACCTCCGTCGGAGGGAGGTTTTTCAAAAGGTCCATCCTAGAGTCAAGTTTGAGACGCAAGCGAGAATGGTCACTCAGGCTAGTGTTAAAAAACGATCGATAAAATTAAAAAATAATTGAAAATAACCTTTGTTTTATTCAAGGATAGTCTGCACTTATATTTAAACGTGTAAAAATTATTCAGAGTAGGCGATAGAAGCCAGATGCGCATAATCACTTGTTCGTATATTTTTTTATAATAAAAGATAAATTTTTATTGCCTTTTAAGATGTCATTTATAATATAAATGTACATTCAGTTGATTTTGTTCCGATATTCCACTAACGTCGGTCGCTGCAAATCGGTCATTTCTAATAGTTGTAATTACTAAATATGTAAGAAGCTAACGTTTTAACCTCCAAATAAACTTTATTAATGCAAAATATTTCAGCTAAAATTTGCTTTAATCGTAACGAAAAAACTTAAATAAACTTTGATGACAACATCTTAATTATTATGAAAATTCGCTAAGCAAAAAACGTTTAAGAAAATAAACAAATATATTTCTTGAATAAAATTTTAAAAGTTTAACACTCGTCCAGTTCTTTCTTCGCCCTCCTGATGAAACCGACTCATTATGTGTTGTCCTGAACCAACTCGGGATTGTTTTATTAGTGCGAAATAGATAAACAATATAAAGCTGAGGCAATCCTTAATTGTTTATGAAATAATTTTGCAGATAAATTTACAAATTTACTGATACAAAAGTTAAAGTAAAAAATTAAAACAATAAATAATTAAAAGGAAATAAAAAAAGTAAATTAATGCGTAAAATTTAATTTTTTATCTATTTAAATTTCTGAAAATTGAGATTGGGGAAAATTTGAAATTTTAAGTGCACCATTGTGCCGGAGAAAGAAGAAGAGTACAGCAGAAACGAAGGCACTTTTAGCAATAGAAGTTTGCTGGCAAGGCTGCGGATGAAATCAATTTTCTTTGCAGCCTTGGACACGGAGGCAAACGTGATGGCGACGTCCGAGATTGGACTAGGACTGCAAAGGCGGCAATTTTACGAAAATTGTAAATTTTTAACAAAAAAATAAATATACTAAAAATTACAGAAAAAAACTTTTTTTGGAAAAATCGCTAACACAAAAGCGTTGATTTACGTTAAACTCTCTAAAATAAAATTGTTGAAAAGCGGAAAAATTATTTATATAAATAA
>MEIZ01000180.1:71854-101760 GCA_001723225.1 Globodera ellingtonae | reverse complement strand
TAAAATATCTATCTCCCAATTCAACAAATTGCAACATTGGTACGTTTTGCGCTTTACAATAATAATATTTTTTCCTTTAACATTCTTTGGTTAATTTGATTAAAAAATTGATTATTACATTATAAAAGTAATTTTTGCGGCTTTCCCTAAAAAGGAGAGCTTGCTAATTAATTTGTGTCCTTTGTCTTTAATCTTTCATTAAATTGAATGTTAGTTTTTTGTTTGGTCAAATATTTTTTATTTTACTAATTTGAGTTTTTGTATGTTTAATATTTTATGTAAATTTATTGTTAGCAAATAAAAATCAAAATTCATAGATATTTTGTCTTTTAAGTCGTAAAGCTGTAAAATATTATGTTAATAAAAATTATCATTTTAACTCAACAATTCCAATTACCCTTTTCCCCAAAATTGCTGGTTGCGTCCAGAGCTAAAATATTATTTGAATCTCTTTTTTGACTCTCGAACTCACTTAAATTCTTTCAAAACATTAAGATTTGTACGGGCTAAGCGCCGATCGCTTCTTAATTGTTGCATTTTTTCGTGCCTGAAGTTCAGTTCCGCATCGAACCGGAGTGTTGTTCGGCAACGCATAATTCGGCCCAACATAAATTTTCCGGGATTTTCACCGGCTGTATTTTGAGCAACAATTTTTAAGATCAGTAATGTAAACTATTGGCAAATAATTAATAATTATTTTTTTTTGTGTTGTTTTATTTAGAATTATCGTTTAATTATAAGCGCGTTATATACAATAAGTCAATATTTTGTTCAATTTTAAACTAATTAAATATTATTATCTTTAATTTCATTGCTCACTTTTTTAAATTCAAATCTTCAATAACAAAGTCAAAAATTACTTGTTTTCTCGCCGGTTGAATTACAATATATTCATAAGTTTAAGAACTTTACCACCAGAAAAAAGCAAACATCACCGTCAAGTGATGATTTTTGGTATCCAACTTAAAATATGCGATGCGACAAGGAATTGTAAAAATATTGAATTGAAAAACAATTAATAAATTTGTATTTTAATTTATGTGGTAAATGGCATCCCGCTTGAGCGGGGATGCCAAGATTTGTATTTTATGATTTAAATTATTTATTTTAATGTACAGATTTTTTTTTGAAAATAAATAATAAGAAATATTTGCATTCAAAAATTAAATCATTTTAAACATTATAACATAATTAGTCTCTTAGTCAGGCAATTCTCATTTTCTAGGCATGACTTCCGGTTCTCTAATCGGTTGTTTATATGTACAGCCGGACCGATTATTTTTTATATACAAACTGTGTAAATTTTAGGTGCTTTATAATATTTTGGTTTACTTTTGTGTTTAATTCATTTTGAATTGAATGATTTAATTATGGGCATGTTTTTCCTTCTATTTAAGCTTATTCCAAATCTATTTCTTTCATTAAATTTAAATAAATCACTAAGACTATATGGGCTATAGCAGATATTTTAACTTTATATTTTCAAACTTAATCAATTTTTGAAATATCTTATTTAACTTTATTGTTGATTTTATTAAAATAAATATAAGTTTTAAATTGCTGGCAATTTATTCTTTGTGATTAAATTTGGTTTAAATAATAGCTTTTTTAATTTTTTTTATTAATAAATACTAGTGCACTTGGTGAGGCGATGTGTATTTTTATTTGACTTGTGATTAGTCATTTTCATTTGTATTTTAAAATAATTTTTTATTAAAATAACGAGTTTTAAGCATAAACTTTATTCCATAGTAAAATAAAATATTTTCACGTGCTAAATAATGATCTCGTAAATTTTGTCACCCGTTAAAACATTATTTTTGGACTTTACAATTCGATAATATTTTTTCTATTTATATTTTTGTATTTTTTACTATGATGATAACAAAAATTAATTGTTTTTTCTCTGGCATTCTTTGTGCCAATTTTTATTTAAAAAAATATTTGCTAAAAATCAAATAAATGTTGCATTACAATATTAAATGCGAACTTAAAAATCAATTGTTGAACAGTAGAGAACTGCGGGCATTAATTGACTGCGGCGATTTAATCGTTCATTTAAAAATATATTTTACTTCAAAATGCTATTAAGCAATTTGCAACAGAATTGTGAACTTATTCAATGAAATCTATCAATAAATTTATAAAAACCCGTAAAAGTGGCGCTGAATGGCACATATCTTTTTCGAATTTTTAGTTTTTCTTAATAGGAATGCATTGAATTTAAATATAAATATACCGATATTTATAAATATAAGTTTTTTATAATATTAAAGAATTTGAAATACTTCGATGTACATATCACTTACTCGAACCTGCACGTTCACGATGTGATTGTGGATCACGTTTATAAATCTAAAAACTAAATGGAATTTCGTTATTTATGTGCATATTTTGGCATTTTCCATTTATAAAAGCAAACAAAAATTTTAATGCACCCCTTAAAATTGACAATTTATGTGCATTTTTTTCATTTTATGTGCATATTTTACAATATTTGATACATATTTTATGCGCATTTTTAAAGATTTTATGTGCATATAAATCCCATCCCTATTTATTAACGTATAATCCAAAAATTCATATCATTAAATATTAAACGTTTGTTTTATTATGCAAGATTTTTTAAATCTTATACTTTGCTTATTTAGCTCTTTTTGCTAATATTTGTATTTGATTATTAAATATGTGTTTTTTTAATGCAAATATGTGTTAGCTTTATAAACTTTCAAATTCATTGGCGCTCCAATTTTCTCCATTAATTTATTATATGTATGATCTAAATANAAAAATATGTGCTCCATTAAAAACATAAAGCATTTTCAATAATTAAGATTTAAAAACAATAATACTTCTAATTTTTTGCCAGAAGCCAACTAAAACAAACGCAATTCTTCATCTGTCTGGAGATAACGCAGACTTACGGAGCCATTTGGGGAAAAAATAAAACGTCATTAGCTTAATACAAAATTCCTATGCTAATTAAAATACTTCAATAAACTTATTTTTACTAATCAAATTAATTTATAATAAATAAGGATAAAAGTTAAAAAATCCTTATTATAATGAATTTTATAATATTAGTTTACGACAATTTAACATTTATAAAAGAAGTGATTTTTACGTCACATTATTAAAAAATTGTCGATCATTTTTAAATAAAGAATATCCAATCTTAAAATGGAGCGTCGCCAATTTTGTTGCCTCGGAGTCCTGTGGTTTGAATATGTTGATGTTAATATGATTTAGATGTTTTTTGCTTAGATGTTTTTTGCGCGACCAACACTGTAAAATACACAAATTTTGACCGTATTCCGTTCCGTACCGTCTCGTTTAGCACTTTTTCCATTAAAATTAATTAAGTATCTATTATTGATAAAGCCCAAATAATTCCTAAAAAAAATAAATCTCTTCGTAAAAATTATTAAAATCTATCTATTATTGATAAAGCCCAAATAATTCCTAAAAAAAAATAAATCTATTCGTAAAATATTATTAAAATCTTTAATTGTCTAGTTTAAAAAAAGTTACAACAATAAATTATTAAAGCCAAATATATAAACCTAATTTTAGAAAAAATAAATATATTATAATACGGCTAAATATTCAAACATACTAAACGAATTTATTTAATTATAACTTTGAATTAATTTTTCTAATGATCGTCCCTTTTTATTTTACAAAATTAATACAAAAAGCTTCAAGTAAAAAAGCGTCGATTTAAAGAATGTATTTATTAAAAAACTCAAAATTTATAAAAAATTATTTAATAATTTTGGTAAAAACTAAATAAATTATGGAAAATAATTATTAATAAAATATTTAAGATTTTTTGTGGGCGAAATAAAATTTCGAATTTTTGAATTAAACCCACTAAAATAAACTACTTATATACAAAGATTATGCCAAAAGAAATGTTTGAGTAATAAAAAAAACAAAGACTATTAAATTCAATAAATCTAAAGTTAATCGGTATTTATTGGCTAATGAATTTTACTAATTGATAAATATTTGTATAAAATTTCTATTCAAATATGCGGAGACTGTAAACACATCTGTATTTGTGGTTTAATTAAATAATTAAGAATTCAATAACAAAGGATGATTAAATCTGATTCGGTTAATGAATAAACCTATAAAAAAAATAATTTCATCCGTTTATAAAACGATAATTTACGCCCGCAGCTGCCAATCAATTTAAAATAAAAAGCATAGTATAAAATTTAAAACATGGAAATACAAAGCAGAAAAGGATATGGGCAKTAATCCTTGTGATTAGTTTCGTCGGGGAAAATGATTAAATTAAAAAAATGTTTAAACAATATRTTCGAATTAATCTATTTTGTTATAATCTAAACAGAAAAATATTTTTTTATGCAAAGCTTCAAAAAGCTCAATATAATCTAAATGAAATTTATAAAAATAAATGACAAAGGTGAAGTTTGTGATATAAAATAAATTACAAAAATGTATAAATAAATGAAAACATGTACATATACAATTTTTGATGGATTGGGCGGCAGCGGGTGGATGTGGGGCGTGTCTTTTACATTTTGAGTGCGTTAGGCGATGAGAGGACAGAAAATTAGTTCGATAAAATTATAAAATCACTTATTTGTTAAAAAGCTTTTTTCATGAAGCTTGTCTTCCATTCAATCAAAGTCTATAAAATCTGTTTTGAGAAAACAATAATGTAAACCATAAAATCTTTATACGTGAAGAAGAACTAATCAGTTAAATAACACTAACTAACACAAGAATCGTTTAAAATAAATGATTTCATAACGTAWTAAAGAATGCTTCTTTATTAATTWCTTTATCTGTAAATTCAATACCYWTTTATTTTCAAATCTGTCAATGTTTTTGAGAACCAAGAGCGCTGCTAGTACGCAATGAACGATTCCTATCGAGGGAATAAATTTTTATCAGCTGATAATAATTATAAATTTTAAACAAGTTAAGGCGACGATTTGTGAAGTGATAGCAGAACAGCGTGGAATCAAGACGGGACATTTTGGTGTGAAGGCAGAGCTTTTTGCTGTTAAGATGGATCTTCATGATGTTAAATCTAAGGTGGACGCAATTTTGGTGTCTATCCAGAATATGGGGAAGAAATAAGCGAATTAGCGGGTGTCCGTTTGAAGTCCAGAGAAGTGCATGTAAATAAGCCGATAACTCACAAAGATGATAATTTTAGAACAAAATAGTTGCCAAAAAGCATTATTCGTTTATCAATCTTAATATTATTAAAAGAATTATTATGTAATCCGTGCCATAAATTAAAAACCCCAAAAACAAAAATATCAATTATCTAATTAAAATATTCATAATTGTAATGAGCTAAAAATTTAAGACGTTAAGCATTTAAATAAATATTTATTAAAATGCTTTTAAGCTCTAGGAAGAATTGAGGATGAAATCGATTTTTCTCTATTGATTTTATTATCATGCAAGTTTTTTATAAACTAGTATATGTAGGAGTATTTGAATTTTTTTTTAAATAATAATGTTTGTTTTAATTAGATAATTTGAAAAACAGCTTCAGAATTTATATTTTATTCGTTTATTAAATTAGGATTTGATATTTGATTTTAGGCATATTTTTTTGAAGAAAAATGGAAAATATTACCCTTTATAATTAATGAGTTAAGCTTTGAGCCGTGGAGTTCTCTCTGTGCTACGCCGCTGTCGAGGATCCAACGCCTAGAAGTCCATTGCATGGTGGTTTATATTTTTTTTTGTTTTTTGAACGTAAAATGAGCCAGAAATTAATGTTAAAAGCTAAGCTTTATTAAAATAACCCATTTGTATTTAACTTTATAATTTACATAAATGAAAAAATTTACAAAAATAACTTTACCATTAAAAAAAATAAACAATTTAAATGAATAAATAAATCTATTGAAATATTTGATTTCAAAAGTAACTAATAAATATAAAAATACATATAATTTAATTCAAATATTTATGCATTCAATGATAATAAAGTTAGTTAATCTGGAAAATATGAGTCATGAAATATTGAAAAGAGTGAAGTCGAAAATTGATAACACGTGAGGTAAGATTGTTGTTCGTATTATCTATGCGTTTATAGTCAATTTTTTCCAAAAAAAAAACTTGCCGTAGTGGACACTTCCGCAGTGCCATTTTTAAATTTTTATCTAAGTTTGYCAATCTTCAGTATTTAAATATGTAGCACTGAGCCATAAATCTAAATTTATTCAAAAAATACAAAATATTAATAAAATAAATAATAATATAAATAAGCTAAATAAAATGTATTAAAAAAAATTTAATATTTGATTTCATCTGGCTTAATAAACAAGTTCGCCTTCCCTGCAAGCTTGTACCAAAACAATTTTCGGCTCTAAATAAATACTTTGTCATCTTCGTCTATGCTTAATGCAATATTACGTGTAATTTGTGATTTCAATGCGTATTATATGATTTCAGATGTAATTTAAAATTGTTCTCTATTACTAAAAAAATTATAAATTGAAGCCTTTGAACTGAACGTTTCACTAACGTTTATTTAGTAATTGCAATTGACAAAAATTTCTCAACATAAAATTTCCTAACACTTGTAAATTTTTCAGTGATAATTAACATTTACAGATTTTTTATCGGTTTTGATTCCAAAATGTTGATTTATCATAAAGTTTAAAGTATTGACTGCACCAGTACCAGGCATTTGATGAGCAGCTAAAGAATATATCTTAAGCATTAATTTGCTTTTTATAACTTTTCAATCGGGTGCCACGAATTCGGAAAAGTAATCGATTTGTTCGATAGCCCTTAACAAAATTTTGTTAATGATAAATAAATTTTTTTTTGATTATGACACCCAGTTTATTATCTAAATTTTTTTTAACGAATTTGTATATGTATAATTATTAATATCGTTCGCTATGGTCCGATATCCGATCTGTGATATTTTAATAATGGTTAATAGTTGAATTCTTTAAAGAGCCTAAAATAAATATAATTAATAATTGAATTAAAGATGATTAAATCACATCTTAATTTTGTCTTAATGAAGGTACAAAAAGGGGAAAAGTTTAAGATTAATTTCGTTGGCAACAAATCTTTTTTTTTCAAGCGTCGGGCTTGATTGAGTATCACAAATTTAAAGTAATATATTTGTTTTCAGAAATTGATTTTTTTTCTTATTTTAAATTTCTCAATTTATTCATTAAGGTGACGAAATAGGGCAAGTCCCAATGCACCAGTACCAGGCATTTGATGAGCAGCTAAAGAATATCTCTTAAGCATTAATTTGTTTTTTATAACTTTTATACTTAAAACTTCTTAGCGTCGAGCTCAAGGGTACCACGAATTCAGAAAGTAATCAATTTGTTCTAATAAAGTGATTGCCATTAATTTTGTCATTTTTTTGATTCTTATTAAAGAGTTTGTTTTGTTTAGTATGCATTTAATTAATATTCTTAAATCTTTTGTTTGTTGAAACATGTGCTTTCTGCAGTTTTTTATATCATTATCTTTGAATGCATATATTATTGAATTAATTTATTACAAAATTGTTATTTATTTTTTTGCTTTTAATAATTAGATTTTATATATTATGATTCTACTTTAATTTTGTTTAAAAATTGTATCGTGAATTTTATTTATTTTGGTTAGTATAATGAATAAGCCAATTAAGTGGCAATTTTTCGCGATACTGAAGTCCTTAACAAAATTTAGTTAATGACAAATAAAATTTTTTTGATTATGACACCCGTTTATTAGCTAAATATTTTATTATAACGAATGTTTTTGTATATGTATAATTATTAATATCTTTCGCTATGATCCGATATCCGAACTGTGAAATTTTAATAATGGTTAATGGTTGAATTCTTTAAAGGTGGCAAATATAATTAATAAATTAAATAAAAAATGATTAAAATGAAGGAGATTTATTTTTATTTTTTAACCAGTTTTCATATTCACCCATTTTCGAAATAAATTACTTTTAGTGCTACTTTCTTGTAATTTATGGGACGCAACACCGTCAATAATTAGCCAATTTTTTTTGCTGGGTCTGATAGTAAAAGTAATAAAAATAAACATAAATTAAAAAGGATAAAAATGTATAATTGCAAAACGCAAATGTGTATGTTTTAAAAACTCATATATGTTGATAATAAAATTAAAATAATGTAAATTAAATACCTTTAATTTATATAAAATGATAAACTTATAAATGCGGAGCTTGATATGAAATTTTTTAATTATACACTAATAAAAGAACTAAAAATAATTCAAATTTTAATTCTCTATCTAATCAATATAAGTTGAATTTTTTAAGATAATACCAATAAAATTGTAATTGAACAATACACTAATAAGAACACAAAGGATTAAATAGAGTTAAAACAAAAAATTCATACATTTATCTGTTTCTAGTTTATATATTCCCAAAAAGTGATTACAACGAAATTAAATATTACTAATTCAAAACAATTAAATAAATCAAGTAAATAAATTATATATTCAAAGAATAATTTAGTCATAAACTCAACCTAAACAAAGATTAATTAGTCAAACAACGTTGCTTAGCAACAGTTTAAATTAAACTGTTTTTTGACATTTATTACTAAAAATTATTTCTATGTAATTACGTTCTATTACTTACCTTAAAACTAACATATTTATTCTGATTATTAAATAAATAATGGCAATTAATAAGCACTTAAAAATAGCTAAACACGATGAAAGATATCAAATGGAGGAAAATAACTTTTGTTTTTTATTTTGTAAATAGTTTTAAACTTCAATAAAAACTTGTCTTGATTTTATTATAAAATCATGGCACTTCAATTCTTTACAAACGACTATATAAATAAATTTCGTTTGATCGAAAGAAACATCAATAAATCTAAAACAGAAGATTTAATTTGAAGTTATTCAAAAAAAATTACGCCTTAATATTATTCATTTTAAACTAAACAATTCTAAAAATGGGTTAGAAAGTATAATATTGAAATTTTTATTATTCCACCCGATGGCAAGCGACGATCTGAAGGCAACGACAAATAATGTCCGGCGATACGACCGCAAAACCGTGACCTTACCAAGGCGGAAGCTCGCTAAAACTCAAAATACGCGACAACGATCCCACAGACGCCTTTTGCTTAGAACAATAAACATGGATATGATTACATAGCATGTTCAAAACTGGATAAGAGAAGATGATTGATTCCGCTATAAACTTATAAACATAGCATGTTCAAAACTGGATAAGAGAAGATGATTGATTCCGCTATAAACTTATAAAAATATTTTGATATGTCATCACATACATACATTTTAAGGAAAATAATTCAAATATTAAAATCATTTTATTGACACACCATTATTTTTAATAACGAATGATATTAGCAGACTGAAAGTCTTAAAACAAAAATAAATAACTGATAAATTAAAATAAATTCAATACGTTTAGTTACATTAAATCAATTTAAATATTATTTAAAATTACTAAGACACCAATCGATAGCTCTTGAAAAGTTGGATCGTGAAAGACTTTTATTTTGCCTAAATTGAATCCCAAATAATATGGAAATACAAATAAAGTTATTTAAATATATTGAGAAAAAGTTGATTAAAAATAAGACTGAAAACATAAACGCAAAATAATAAACAAACTAATCTTAATTACATAGTTTGATTGACCAATAAGAAACCTTAAGGGCATTCTAAGAATATTTTATCAAGTTTTTACTTTTAAAATAGATAATAAAGTTTAAAAAATTTGAATCCTTATAAAAAGATAAAAACTTTTTAAATGTTATCAAATCATAGAGTTCTGTCAAAATATCTCCAGATTTTCGTCATAATTGTATCCTAAAAGCGTAAAATTTGACTTTTGTGTGAAAATCCGTATCTTACATATAATTTAAGTATCTTACGGTTCTAAAGCAAATATGTAAAAAATTATTGATTAATGAGGCTTACAGCGGCAGAAAGTGGGTGCAGTGTTTTCGTAGAAACGCAGTCTTTGAAATAATAATATTTTAAAAATTTAATTCTTATTCACATCTTAGAGGCTATTTTTCCCTCCGCCCGCAGGGAGATTTCCGTCGTCGCAGTATTTAGACGATGATATTAAAACGATACCATTTGGCAATATAGATTTATCAATATTAACTTATTAAACTTCTATAAAGCAATATCTTTCTGAGACTGATTGAATTTTTTGAATGAATGATTAAATATTTTATAAACTCAATAAAAAAATATAAATATTAATTATTTTTTAGTCACAATTGCAACTATTAGTTGCCACTGGTTCCACTAAGAGCCTATATCAAACGATAAAGCTAAGTGGAACAATTTAAAGAAGTAAATAACTAAGTAAGTTATCCAAATCAAACAGCACGATGTTACACAAATGATCTGAATATGTAATAAATATACAAAAGGTTTTCGATAAACAATAACTAAAATATATGTTTTAGTTACCAAAAATTGAAGTCGAATTTCATTTCCAAAAGCAATCATTTATGAATATCATTCATTTGGCATAGAAAATATTTTTAATTAAACGGTAAGTTGGACTTGGCAGGTGACCAAAGTGACGACTGTGCACAACTATTCCGAGTCGGAGTTGATGCACCGGACTGCTTGAAATTGGTAAACAAATATTTATATTGGTTACTTGTTAGGAATTACAAATTAATATGTTTATACAGGAAAGGAAAATTCTTTTCCTATCAAGTTCACGTGAACACTTGTATGATGATCTATAAATAATATCAGAAAAAAGGTTACCTAAACCCTGAATTCCTGTCTTTAAATAATAATAGCAAGAAAAGTGCATATAAAAAAATTAATAAGATTTTCAATTTAAAATTATAACTAAGTTCATATAAAATTTCAGAAAATTTTAAATGCAGACAGTAAAATCAGTTACAGCGCTTAAATAATTTTTACCAAATAATTAATGAAAATTTTTTTATTATAAATTGTGTCGATTTAGCATTGTTTGATTTTTATAATTTTTTCAACTTTATATTTGAAATTTAAGATTATATAAAACTTTTTGTTTTTATGCATTTAGTTTTCTGCTTAGTTATCGTTTACATTAAATAAAAAATTTGGCTCATTTTAAAAAATTATCGTAGGCGCGCGGGGAAAAAATCGCCCGCGGGCCGCACCTCAGGACATACTCATCTCAGACAAAAAAATGTTCACTATTAAAGCTCACCACAACCATCACAATATCCAAATTTGTAGCTCAGAATCTCCTCTTTCAAGTCATATTGTCACCCACTCCCAACACCCCCAATTTGTGATGGTTTGGGCTGGATTTTGCAAAACAGGCAAAAAAACCCCGATTTTCATGAATCTGGGGGCCAAAATCAACAAAGACTGTTTCTTACGGGAAATTCTGCCGAGCGTTTTTGAACCTTGGAATATGCACCACTTTTAGCACCGGGAATGGATTTTCAAGCAGGACTCTGCGCCAGCCCATAAGGCTAGAGAAATTTAGGCTTGGTTCCGGACCGATTTTCCAGGTTTTATCAGGGTTGATCTTTGGCCTCCCTACTCCCCGGCCTCAACCCCATGGATTATTCTGTGTGGTCAATTTTGTAGTCAAGGGCCTGTGCTAAGCCCTCAAAAAATTGGGAGTCGCTTCGACGTTCCCTTCTCCGTGAATGGGATAAAATATCTCTGATTGAGGGCGGCCCGCTGGCGATTTTTTCCCCGCGCGCCTGCGTCTCTGCATCAAAGCAGAAGGAAGGCACGTCAAATCTCATTGAATTTTGTTGTTCTCTATTCTGTTCTCTATCTAATGGTTGTTTATTTGTTTTTTTTGGTTGTGTTTACGTAAAGTTATGGAAAAAAGCTCGCGTCCAAAGACTTATTTGTCACCCTGTATTAATAATTTTTACATTTTATTATTGAATTACTAATATTCGTTTATATGAGATAAATTATTTATTTTTTTAATAAAATTTTTTAACTCGCGCATCAACGAGCTCGCAATTAAATTAATTATATAATTTAAATGAAAAAGAATGTTCGTTATTATTTTAAAGATAATAAACTTTTTTAAATGTTAAAAGGAATTAGGATGTCCATGAGCTTTAAAATACCATGTATTTTAGGTGTATATATTGGAGTTAGGCTTAGCTATTTCAATTGTATAAGCTTTTATCATATTTTGATTTATATCTAATGAAAACATGTAGTAAAATTCAATCCTCGAATATTCAGGTTATTATACTTTATCGTTTTCTTATTTATCCTTAATTTTATGTGTCTTCAAATATTTATTTTAATTAATTTTCTGAATTTTGTTTTAATTTTGATCTACTTTTATTTTAAATATATAGCTTTTACTTTTTGTTTTTTTAATTATTTTGCTTTATTCACTATATTTTGATTGAAGGTTTTTCCACAACTTTGATTTATGCAGCTTGCATTCAGCATAAAAATATTTTAAATAAATCATTTTTTATGGAATTTAAAAAGTAAGAACGCTGCTTCTAAAAAATAACACATCTCACCTTTAATAATTGTATTTTTTTTATTTTATAACCTTAAGGTAATTTGCAGAACAGTGTTGCTATTACTCCAGTTCTTGTTCTTGTCAAAGCGGATTGAATACCCAACCGAGCTTAAGACAAATCGGGAAATTACCTTTTTATTTTATTTCATTACCACAACATCCATCTCTTCCGCAACCCTGAAATTACTAGTTAATTATAGTTAGGTATTTAGCGCACTTTTCTACATTATATGGGGAATTTTTTATTTAAGTAATTTCGCTTATAGTGCTAATTATTTAGTTTATTAACAATTTTAATGAGAGTAACGCATAGGTTTTGCATGTTGTGCTTATTGCGTTGACTTTTCTAATAATAACTTTGTTAACGGGGTTTTAATTAATATATAATTAATTTATTACACTTGTTGATAATATAGTAATATTGTACTTGTTCATATAATTATTTCAACATTGTCGTCCATTATTAAAAACATTGGGACTTTCTAATATTTACCTCCATTATATGATTTTTTCATTAAGAACAGAGAAAATTTTTGCCTTTTTGTGAATTATCATTCTTCTTTAATTGATTGGTAAAATTTGAGCCCAAAAATGTTGAAAATTTAATTCATTATATAATATAAGTGTATTTAAATAAGTTAGATATTATTTTAAATACTGTCACTAAAGCAAAGTTGCATAATATATATTTATTTTTAATATATTTCAGAACTGTCCGCGGAAAGGCACTGTATTTAGTGTAAAAAATATAAAATAATGTTAATTTTATCATTTTGTATTTTTGCTTAGGCGCAACATAATGATCAAAATTATTGATAAGATTTCTTTGATTTATCACATTAATTTACAGATGGTCGGATTGTTTTATCGATTTACATCCAATTATGCTGCCTGTGCAGTTTTTTAACGATAAGCCACCTTTTGCAATTGCAATTTAATTTTACGTTGTCTAGGTTATTTTAAACTCTGTGCGTATGATTTGGTGAAATGTAAACTTCACGAAGCTGTTATCTTAGTTAGCTCAAATTGTGTTCATTTATTTAACAATCAAAAATTTTTTTGTTTAACAATTGCATTCTTTTTTTTAGGATTGTTAAAAGTTTAAATCTTCTTTTAATAAAAATTAGCTTTTGCCAAATATATCGTTTCGTTCCATCTTTTGCTTCATCGCTTTATTACATTTAACTCAATTATAAATAATAATTTTCATTGTAAGCACAAAATTTAGGATTTTTCATCTATTTTATTTTTTTGAGGTGGAGGGGCAGACAAAATGTATTGGTTGCTAGCGGAAAATTTTTCAGTTTTTTCTATTTTCTTTTTTGTCCAATTATTTAACTTTTAAAGATTTTCGTTATTTTTAAGAAACATCTTTTCGTTTCTTGACTCTTAACTTTTTGCATAATAATAATATACTGTTTTGAAATTTTTAATTATAAAGGTTCTAATTATTGGGAATATTTAAGTTTACTTTAAATTTTTTAGTTCTAACAATTTGTTCGATGATAATTTGGTCAAATAATTTAGTAGCGTGTTTAATTATTTCTTAATGGCTGGCATGTAGATTTTGTGTAAATTAATGTTTAAATTCTTTTAAGGTGGAATGAATATTTTGTTATATGAACTAATTTTTTATTTCATTGTAATATTAAAACAAATTATGCGTTATTTTAATCGGCTTTACTTTTAGCGTTATTCATGAAATGTGGACTATTATTATATTTACAAAATTTGAAAATTGCTTCAATTCAGATTTTTTAATGATTACGCGCAATCAAATTTATAATTTCATTTTTTAATCAACAGGATTTCGATTTGCAGTAATTTTGATTTGATCATTTGTCGATCACATCAATGTTTTATAAAATAACATAAGGATATGAACTTTAAATTGGTTTCAAAATTTGAGTATATGACTAAAGAAATAAAATGTTTTTTATTTTATCAGAATAGGTATGCGTTTAAATATTTTTAGATTAAAATACAATTTTTTATATTTTATTTGTCTATATAGTAAGTAGTCCCCCAGCAGGTATTTGATCATGTTGTTGCACCATAATTGTTTGATAATAATTTTTGCTAATAATTGCAACTGTTACGATTTGTGTTATCTATTTAGGGTTTATAATCATTATTTTAGTCAATATAATTAATATTTATTTTTATATAATCAATCCAACAATCTCAACATTATTTATTGCTAAATTATTGAGGACCTCTGTTATGTTTTATTTTGTAACGTCTTCTTAAATTAAACGAGTGCGTTTTAATACCTTAACTTCAAACTTTAATTAAGCTATTATGATATATCTCTTTAGAAACTTTAACACATTTTTACAAGCCCCTTTTTTATTGTTGTTATAATTTTTTTTTAATATAAAAATTACAAATAAATTACACAAAGGCTTTTGTCTATTATAAATATTACTTATTTATTCTTCTTATTAACATTGTGCATACAATTGAAAAATTGTATTATTGGCATGTAGAAGATTAATTATTTGCTTAGTTATTTAAATAAATTGAATTTAATATCAAATTATCTTGAAAGCATTATAGTTTGAATCAATATTATAAGCCTCCAGCAATTAATTCGAGCCAAGTCTGGGATTTTTGATGAAAATTGTTTAGAACAAAAAAGTATAAATTTCATTCAGTCTTTTTCTTTGATATTTTAATATCTTGTGCCTTGTGGGTTTTTTTTTTGTCTAAAGCGAATAAATCTGCCTTTTTTTAATGTTTATAAGGGTTTATTCGACCTGATAAGCCGATAATTATTTAGCTTTCTGAAATATTAAAAATTTGACTGAAATTATTCATTTATTAAATTAAACAAAAAAAAATTCGGGTTAGCCGCTAGCCCCTGCGGGAGTCTTAGAGTTTTAAATGCACTTGGGGATTTGGGGATTAGGACTCGAGTATAATATGTATCGGTGTAATTTGAGGAATTTGGCTTATTATAATATTGTTTTTATCAAATGTATAATATTTTTTGTACTTTATTTATAATCTAATTTAAAAAAATATGTTTTTATTTTTTGATCTTTTGCTAACCAATTTATTATATAAATTTTATTTTTTAATCAGGTGAGATAAGCAATAAACTCATTTATTTGAAAATATTATTAGTCAGCGCGTGATTTGAATAAATAAATACAAAAAAAAAATTAACTATAAAATTTACTTTGAGATTTTTAATTGATAACGAATTTAAACCAGTTAAATGATAATTATTATGGTAGCTTCAAAAATCAAAATCTGAAATTCAAGCTCTTAAATATGCGAGTTACGGGAAAATTAAAAAAAGGTCGACAAGGTTGGTGGCAACGACGATTGTGCTCCATTTTTAAATTATTTAATAAAATCAATTTCAAAAGAACATAAGGTGGAAGGCTGTCTGTTTGCTATATTAGATTATTATTTTTATGAAGTAAAACTAGTCGCCTGCGGGGACAGCTGCGCCTTTGTGTGGTGGAGACTGTTCCTAGGTGATTTGTGTTGTGAACATTTTTTCAAAAAATTAAAAAAAATTTTTTTTCATTTTTTTACTTTTGAGGAGAGACTGTTGGCTTCCCTATTCAGCTGTGTGCTGTATAAGTACTAACGCCTCGCACCGCGTGAAGGTCATCTCTCTTTTTTGCGAGGCAACGCTCCCCTGTGCTTTGGGGTAGGAAACACAGGATCATCGGGCAAAATATAGAGAATGAGCAACATGTTTAAACTATTAAAAATTTTGCACAAAAAAAGTATTTCTGCCTTCTAATGGTTATAAATTATAAATGAAGACCTCGCCAACTCACATATAATAACGATTATTTTAAATTGTTAATAGATTTAAGATTCCGCTTTTGAAATTGTATCGTTTTTAAAGTGAAGCAATATAATATAAAATTTTAATAGTATAATAAAATCAAAACACCTTTTATTTAGTTTCATAATTATAGCCCCAAGCTTTAATTTAGAAAACACCATTTAAATTATTAAACTTGTATTGTGTTCGATTTAAAAATTAATATACGTATTAATAATAATTTACGTCTAATATGTGAATAAAAAAATATTATAAAATTTGTACATAATTAAAACATTAGCCTAGATAACAATACATAGTGGATCATAATTAACTTGGGTTAAAGAAACGCGAATTTTTTTCTTTTTTTGTTTGAAAATTTTCAACAAAAAATTTTTGTTTTTTATAATTGTAAATATGCCAATTGCCTCATTAAATGCATCTTGAAGGTCACAAAGAGAATTAAAAATACAAAAAATTTAATATTCAAAAACTGTGATTAAATTAATTTGCGACAAAAATAACAAAAATAGTCGTTAGTGCAATTTGGGTAAAATAACAAAATTAAAATAAAGAAAAACTTACCTAAATATGTGCATAATGGGAAATCATTAGAAATAATAATTTAAAAGTGTTTAAAGTACACGCTATATTTTTATAAAAAATAGTGAGCTTTATGCTTGGTTTAAAATTATGTCTTATATTAATTCATTAAAAACTATTATTACAATTTATTCCTCATCAATAACCTGACGCGGAATCTAAAGTACCTAATCATTTTCAAAGTGAGAGATTTTAATTATTAAAAAATAAAATATCTATTTATATTACTGAGCAAAAAAAAATGAACTCACCCATCAGCGGTTTATTCTGCTGACTTACGAAATTTTTTCTTTTAAATCTGCCATCACTAATAATGAAACTAAATAAAATGCATCCGCCGGTCAAGTTAGACAAACGAACATATTTAATTTTTAAATAAATAAATTGATATACAATTACCAAAAAAATAATAATTTTGAATGAATAATGTTAATTAATTGTTGCTGTATATGGAATAAAAAATGAAAAGATCACAGACCAGGATAACAAATCATTTGTATTTGTTACCGACATAAAATAATTTAACTGAAAAGCATTAAATATATCTTAATTTATAATTCTCTGGAAAATCAATACGCAAACAAAATTTAATTATTGATTNATTTATCTCAATTATAATTTAGTTTAGAAATCGCTTTACAGGCTTTTGGCTGGATGAATTAAGTAAAATTACATTTATTCTCACGACCGTTGAAAGTCATAATGCGAATGTTGTACAAGCCCAGTGCCAGCTCCATGACGATATGAGTCAAAGTTGACAGCATGAGTATTGGCGTTAATACGGTACTGATAAATCGAAAAGAATAAAAGTCGTGTTAAATATTTTTGACCAATAACTAAAGATTTATTGTAGGTAATGTGTCAAATTAATATTTTTATAAATCCAACCCTTTGCTTTCTTTTTAAATAAATAAACCCATTTTTTTATTTTACTTTGCAATATATATTTTAGCTTAAATGCAAAAAATTGTAAACTTTTATTGTTTAATACTGCTATATTGTCAATGTATTAGTTGAAATTTTATTATTTTAAATTTATGTTTTGATTATAAAGGATAAATGTCAGATTTGGTTCTTATCCTTTTAAATTTTTAACTATCCAATTGTTTGACTGATCAGAATTTTTATCATTTTATCGAGTTGTAAATTGGCATTTCCTTCTTTTTTTTTAAATTTTGCATAAAATTATATTTGAAAATGATTTATTTTAATTTTTTTCTAACGAAAAAAATTGTAAAATAACTAATGTATCAAATTGCATTTATAAACTAAGTAAATTATAATTATTATTGCGCAGCGCTTGAATGAATTAAATTTATTTTTACATATAAATCCGGCGATAGAATTTAATATTTTTAAATTATGTTAAATAATACTAATATGTTATTTCAATTAAAAAAAAATATTTATATTGAACATAGTTTAATTAACTGCGTATTCATGAATATTATTAACGTTATTATCAGAATATAATAAGTTTTAAAGTGCTGGTTGCAACTATGAAGATAATCCTAATTTTAATATTAAAAGGAATCCATTCTTTCTCATCTTTTTGTAGCACTGATTCATTTTTATAGAAATGGGTTTCATTATTTAATTTATTTTGTAATTCTTTGAGAATTAATTATATTGATCTTTTTGTTTATAAAAAGAATTGTAGCCGCTACTAGTTTTAACAAATTTAAATACGAAATATTTAATTGTTTCTTCTTTAGTTGCGCGTTTTATTTTTAGAACAATTATACAATTTTTAATAGAATTGGTTAAACAATTAATATTAACAATTACAAATTCGAAATATGTTTTAAGGTTATAGAAAGAGAGAGGGCTTAATATTTATTTGGTCAATTTTTTATAAGAAACTTTTAAGTTTTATAAAATACATCAATATTCCATCAAGTGCTTAATCTGTAAGTAAATAGAATTTTTAAACTAATTAAACCAAATGATAACGAATTTCACCCTGTATAAAATGTTCAAAATAAAAATATCGGTAGAAAGTGATCAAAAGACCAACCGAATAACATTCGTCTATTGAAAATCTTAAGGATTTACCCGGTAAGTCTGTTAAAAAGTTGCTCTAAAATGCGGCCTTGAAGTTTACTTATTTTAGTAAATAATCTTTCGTATTGTTTTAAAAGTTCATTTAATTTATGAATATATTTCTTTTTTTGTATTTTTTCTTGACAGAGAGCCCGAACAATATTAAATATGGTATAATTACCAACAAAAAGTTAATTTATTATATTGAAAAAACTTTGAAATACAACAATCGAAATTCTTCTATCTATATTCCCCGTAAAATGCTGCTCTTTTACGGCATTTTTCGATTCGCCGCAAAATGAAGAGAACGAAGCTGCGCGTCTTCTCTTTATTGAATTGGAACAAATAATTTGATTATAATAGATTATATGCTCTAAGCATTAATATTTCTTCTGTTATGATGAAAAATAAACCGTAATTGTAAAATACTTCAATTTCTGCGTTCTTTCGAGGTTATTTTATAGTTTCTTAATAACAAATTACGTACAATCAAAGTTTTTTTTTCGCTATACCATAAATTTTGTTCACTAATCAAAATATGGAAGACGTTAGAGAATCAAAACAAACTCCATTTTGACCGATTTGAACCCCTAACTCGAATTTAAACTTTTTTTCAAAAACTTCCAAAAATTAATTTAGCCTCAAAATCATTCTAAAAGTTCAAAATTAAGTCGAAAAGGCAATCCAGATTTCATTTGCTGAATTTGTAACTCCCTTTTTTCAAATACAGCTAATCTACTCCAAAGAGATCATTTAGGTAGTTATTTTAAACAAATGAATTATCATCGTAATTATTTTTTATTTATTTTAATTTAACATATTTTTTTAATGAGTTTAAAGCGAGCGCATACAATGGTGATTTATGGAAATTGATTGCGTGCAAGTTTTCCCATCTAAATTTCTATATGTTTATTATGGTTAAAATATAAAAGCTTAAAGTTTATCATTTAAAAATAAATAAATATCATTAATTCATCTTTCATTGAATATGATGTAAATGTTATTTATTATTCAGTAGCTAAAAATCACGGAGGGTATCCCTAGTGGCCGCCCTAAATTTAAATATTTGGGCATTTTGTTTAAAATGGTTAAATAATTTCAGATTTGAACGTATGAAGAACGAAACGTGGTGGCGCTCATAATTTCAGCGAACGCACCGGCTCTCAACCAACGATGTAAGCAATTCGTGTTTAAGCATGGTATACATGCACAAGGGAATGGGTATCGTTTTGGTCTCTACCGTTTCGGGACGACCGTTTCGTTCCCGATCAGTTCGTCCCCGGCCGTTTCATACTTCATTAAAAATTTCATTTTCTAGTTTAGATACCTATTTCGAGAGTTTCCGAACCTAAAGTATTATCCCTTATTTAATGTAAAAACTTTTAACGTGCCACGGTTTGCAAATGCGGCAAAAATAAGCACAAAAATATATACAAATAATGTATTGTAAAAAAAATTTGTCTTGCTGGATGTATTAGGTCATTCAAAAAATATGCTATGCATAAAAATTGCAAAAATTAATTAAGCTCTATTTTAAACAAATTAACAAACAAATATCCCAAAAACAAATTCGAGGAATGCAAAGTCGACAAGGATTGACTAGGAAGATAGTCAAGACTTACGACAAATTAAGTAAAAAGTTAATAAGCATTTTCATAAATTGCAATTCGTCTAAAATCCGCTCAGTATTTAATTCTTGCATAGAATAAGCAACGCAATAAATGATTATTAAAAAAAACAAAAATGCGGCATAAAGTTAACGCTCCAGAAAGGCTTATCGACAATCCCGCAAATTGAATTAAAAAAATTAAATACCACAAAATAAACTCTGCGATTAGCACAACTAATAAATAATTCAATAAAAAAGCACAGTTAAATTAAAAACCTACTTAATGATTTGTAACCTATTTATAACAATATAGTTATTATCAATTAAGTATAGAAAATTCCAAGTCAAACAAACTATGATTCCAGCTATAAACGAAGTATGAAGAAGCTGTAAAGAAAGACCAAGACGATCTTCTTCCAGATAAATATTAGTTTGAAAACACGTATTTTAAGAGATAACTGAAAATCTAAGTGCTACTGAAATTTCGCGAAAAATTTCTGTTGCAATGATTCTGATTTTTTAGATTAAATAACATGATTCGACAGTTAATTTTGCTTTAATTTTAGGCGTGTGTGTGAAATTTTTGCGTCACTTTACTTTTTATGAATTTAATCGTTCAAGTAAAAGGATACAAGAAAATTATCAATAGAAACATTATTTTATATGCCCTTAACCTTTTATTTTTATTATGAAGAATACGGGCTGGCGAATAATTACAAAATAATTTCGATAATATATTTTCGCCAAATACATACCACAAACTGGAATCTAATAATAATCGGATTTGATCATTGGTACCATAAGTAAAATCATAAAATCCCGCAATTCATAATCACAACAATTTATTAATACATACGGTTAATAAAAGATAAATGAAAATCATATTGACCTTTTACAGATCGCAAATAATCCCACCTTAAGATAATAATCAAATTTTAAGTGAATCTTACCTTTTATATACCATGTAATAAAAAAATTCGGATAAATCACATTCATCATTACCTGATCCAATTACTCTACTGCTAGAAAACACTGCTGGCATTGGAAAACACACGAAAACGGGAAGGACTACCATAATACATTAAAAAGATTATTAATTTTCAACTTATTAAAAAATAAAATGACATGAAAATATTATAACATCATAAATTAGTGTATTCGTATCAATACAAAAAACTGTTACATAATGAAAAATAGTAAAAAACTATTTATGCCTTTCAACAAATACAAATAAATAAGTGAATATAAAATCTTTGCCAAATTTGAAAACCGAATTTAAAATCGAAATATGCATTAAACAAACATAAAAAAATCAAATTCGCTTTGAGAAAGAGGAATAAATTAAAAATCGGTCATATTATTTATGAAAAGGCATCTTTTCAATCAGCTTAAACAATTTTTGACGACAATTTAAGGTTTTATGGTGTAACACGCATGAATGAAATTAATTGATTATAATATTTAGCGTACAACTCAAGATATCAATATAACGTAATAAAAATACATTCTGTCTATGTAAACCAAAATTGTAATAAAGTTTGTAAGTAAAGGTAGAACGTTGCCATTAAAATAATTTAAACTATAAAAGTCAGTTTATATAAATAAAATAATTAAATTCCCCATCAGAGTTATGTGAGCTTCTGAGCATTAATTAAGCAATCGCAATCCCTGGCCGATACGTTTCTGTCCGAACAGAAAACGTTATGGGCATCGAGCCTTGAATATAAAATTAAACAGTATTATAATATAAAGGGTTATATAAAACATAAAAATGGTGTAAGTACAATTCTAGCTTGCAAACACACAAATCTCGGGGGGTGCTGCTTGTCACAAATAAAAATACTAACGAATCAAGGGAGGAAAATTAAAATGTTTAAAACATAAACTTAAATGATCAATAACCGAAAAGAAATAGATCAAAAATGAAGATATGCAAAATGCTTAAAAAATAAATGTATAACTTTTAATTTAAAAATTATCAAAGTTAATAAGTTGAGAAAATAAAATATGCATATTAAAGCCTCTACATAATTTTTCAATATCTTTCCAAACCAAAGCAATTAAAAGTTTAAAGTTAAAAAAAATAAAGATCTTGAACTTTTTTGGCGCTATCTCATAACCCATGATAGTTTGTTAGTAAAGGTAGAACGTTGCCATTAAAATAATTTAAACTATAAAAGTCAGTTTATATAAATAAAATAATTAAATTTTCCATCAGAGTTATGTGAGCTTCTGAGCATTAATTAAGCAATCGCAACCCCTGGCCGATACGTTTCTGTCCAAACCAATTAAAACAGTAGATAAACACCGTTCAACAACAACTGGACAAATAATAAATAAAATAAAAATTTAAATAATCACAGAAATCAACATTTAAATTTTAAAAAATATACAGAAACAGAGTGCAAATCATAAATTTTAGTATTTTCCTCATCTAAAAGAATTTCACGCTGCAAACCCGGGGAACAATCAGAATCAAATTTAAATATAGACAATTTTATTGAAATAACTTTTTTAAAATTTAAATAATGTTTTATCTAAAAACTAAATAAAAATTTATTAACACTGTTACATAATGAAAAATTAAAAATAATAATTATTATAAAAATGTTGATCAAATAATCACTCAAACAAAATAAATACGGCAACGAGTTTTAAATAATTCCAAGTGAATAGAAAATTATAAATTATTCAAAAAGCAACATTGGTTTAAAAGAGTTTTTATTTCCTGTATATGCTTTATATAGATTGTCAAACATTTTAATTTATAGGGTATAAGTATTTTAAGTAGTATTAAAATTTTTCGAAAGCTTTTTAAATTAATTATTATTATGAAATGTATATTGTTATTAAGCTCATACATTTTGATGGCCATTAAATTTTTTGAACATTTTAACCATATAATATTTGAATCAAATAAAATTTAATATCGACCTTAATTTTCCTGCTCACTTTATTATCAATAAATATAATAAAAATTGATGAATAGATATCAGATCAGGTTTTTTACTTTAAAAGGTTTCATAACAAAGTCTTTACAATTTGTCTTAATATTAATTATGCTTGAAATTAAAATATAAAAGTAAACATTATAGTAAGTGCAAACACTTATTTTTTTGTTCAATACTTAAAGGAATTTGAGAACGGAACTTATCGAAACATTGTATCATAAATAGTCAAATGAGGTCAATTTAAGAATTCATCGTTCTTCCTCGTGGAAACGGCTGCCTCTTTGGCGGTAATGCGTGGGACGACGTCAGTGAGATTGTTGAAAGTTCCGTGAATCTCGGATCCATGTTTTTTTTGTTATTTTAAAATCTCTTTTTTTATAATTTTTAAAAWCATTCTATTAATTTATTAATATCTCTGTTTGAATTTATTTGAATATTTTATTAAAACATTCCATATAAATTAATAAAAAGTGAAAATGTATCTAGGTATAATTTAATATAATTATTAAAATAAGACCATTCTGTATTGTATGCAGCGTTAAGTATATCGTATGGATGGATATAATTTCATAGAACTTATGTTTGAAAATTATATAAATTTATTTAAATAATATATTAAGTTATCATTAATTTTGATTTATCAAGTTTAAATGAATCTTTCAAAGTTCATTTGATTTATTAGAAAGTTGATCTAAGAAATTTATAACTATACACGTAACGTATTGTTATTTGTTTCAGATAAAAAATCAAGAAATATATTTTGTAACTTTTTTCAGTTTAAATTCGTTTGGCTTCGAGTTCGGTTTTCCACGCTAATTGATCCAATATCAGTAAACAAAATTTGTCGAATTAATTAGCTTATAAAGATTGTCGGCAACAAATCATCATTAGGAATATTGGAAAAGGTGTCACAAACACAAATAAATTTAAGCAATTGTTTTATTGTTTAATTGTGGGGCCAGCACATTAAAAGTTTTATTTTTTAACTTCTATATGAATAAATGGTTTGAATAATTAAAGCTTATTATTTAATACTGTATTGTTAAAAAAATTGACTAAATTTAAAAACAAATATATGTAACTAAAGAAAAGTATGCTGAAATAACAAAATAACTAAATTTCATTCAACTCAATATACAATTACATTTAATACACATTTAGACTAGAACTTAGTTATTAATACTTTAAAATTTTAAATATGAAAATTACTTTGAAAAATCAAGTATTTATAAGCTTTTGCTTGAGATTTGCCAAATTCGTAATTTGCAATATATGGATTAATAAAAAATTTTCCAAAATACAATTTGCTAATGCATTAAAGTATAAACAATTTATATTTGTTAAAATAAAATTATAAATATTAAAAAAACAATTTTTGTCTGTATTTTAAAAAGACATGATAAAAAATATATACCGTATTTCCTATAATAGAAGACCCGGGTCTTCTATTTTTCAACCCCTCTCCAAAGGGGTCTTCTATTAGAGGTGGGTCTTCTTATTCAGGGGGGTCTTCTATTACAGGAAACGGTATTTAGACAATGCAACATTTCAGTGGTAAACAATTACTTTTATTAAAAGATATAAGAAATCTACTAAATATTCGGATATTTCTAACTGATATGTTATAAACAAAATATTATATGTTATTGTCTAAGAAAAATGTAACACCGTTCTGCGAACAATCAATTAAAACGTGCAAACCAATTGCAATTTTTAATTTTAAAACCAAGCGGAGAGTATGTACTTATATTTTTGGTAAAATTAAATTAAACTATGCACAAAATAATATTTAGAAAAAAAATAAAAAATGAATATTAAATGTGTAAAAAATAGTGTGTTATTTTTAATTAAATCTCTCGATAAAATCGAATTAAAAATGAAGTAACCGTTATGTTTTACCCAAAAACCCAAAATGTATTGAAACCCCAATAAATTATCAAGGATAGCTTTACCAGCACATAAAATAGCGTTGTACATCACTCCACTAGTTTTTTAACGTTGAAATACTGAATATTATATTTGTTTGCAACAACAAATTATTGACATATCGGCTGCTGAATTAAAATTTTAATTAAATGTTGAGTATATTATAAAAGTGAAATTTTTACGCCCGCCATTGTTAACTGTTTTTCTTATTTAAATAACTTTTATATGTATATGTTTATAACCGATAAAAATGGCTTGCTCTTTTTACGTTCAGAATCAGTAAATCTTGTCGTAAAAAACAAATTTGTATCTCGTAATCATCAACCAACCTGAAACATTAAATCTATGGATACATTTTCTCTTTTAAATATAATTTTTGTTTGTCAATTTGGTTATTTTATAATATTGAATCATTTTCATATTTTTATGTTTAATATTTATATAAAATCCAAATTATTATTTTCAGATAAAAATAATATATATATGTTTTTAAACATTTGTTATAATTCATACTTTTAGCATATATGTTTTCTTTATTTTTGAGTTTAATTTTATTTTTTATGAAATCATATTTAAATGATGTATGCTGCTCACTTATCTGAGTGTTATTTCTGAACATCTATTTAATATGTCTGTCATTATTTTAATTCTTATTCAATTAAATGCATTTATTTTTGTATTAAGCTCGGCCTCATCCGCTTTTCCAACCCGATTTGTTTTTATGCTGAAATATTAACCCAATATTTTGTCTTAGTTGCAGTTACTATAAATTTTTATGTAAATTATTTATACATAAAAAAACTTTTTTAACTCTAGAATAGAATATCATGATATGATGCCTATTCTTCGTATATAAACGGCACGTACTTCCCTTTGTTAATTAATAATCTTTATTAATCAAATATTTAGTTAAGACTTTTGTCATTCAGATTATTCGTTATGTCTGGTAATTTTGTATATTTAGTATATTAATTACATTTATTTTTTGTTCATAATTACTCAGAAAAAATTTTTAGTTTGCAATTTTCAATAAATAAAAAGGTACTCCTTTTAATAATTTTTTTATGTTTTGGGTTCTTTATATTAATTGTCAATTACTTTGTATAATTAAATTCCTAGAATTATATTTTTTTCCTGCGCTCGACCAAACTTTTTTGCAATGCCGCGCGTTTAGATTAATTTTGATTTTTTTTCTCTCTTAGATATGGCTTTTAGGAAACAGTATTATGTATTTTATATTTATATTGGCATGGCAAGTAAGATAACAGCGGATTTTGCAATTTTAAAACTACATTTACATATTTATACTTATATTATTAAAATTAATTTGCATGTCATTCTTGCCTAAATTATTTATAATTAAATCATTTCAAAATGCCTTCTATTGCAGTAAGACTGGCTCTTCTGTAGACGACAAGGATGCCGTTGTTGGAAGTCGGAATAAAAAACATCGGTACTGTTTCTTATTATTATTGCAATATATTAATACGTAATTTTTTCCCGACATCAATATCTTTTTTAGTTAAGGTGGTTTCATTTTTATTATAATTATTATATTTATAACTCTTTTAGTAAATTTATTATGATTAACAGTGGTTTTGTATAATAAATGCTGGATTACTTTTTTTTGCAAGAACTATATTATTATGATATTGAAAGTGCATTTCTTTGCATAAATAAATCAATAAACAATGTGCGCATCCTTCTCCACTGTAGTAATCACTTTCAAAGGTTATATTATTTATAAAATTTGTGGAAATTTATTAATCTTTGCTATTGTTTATCAGAAGAATTGCGATGACGAATTAACTGAAGTTTTATAATTTATCATTAATTTTGGTTAAACTATTGTTTAATTTTAAGATTGGTATGGCTCGGATTTATATGCACCAAAAAAGGCCAAAACATGCATTTTTAACAATTTTTTGCAAAAATATGCAAAATATGCTACAAAATCCTCAAAATATACAAGATTTCGTTTTTTATTGCATTTTTGTTAAAGAATTTTGAGTCAAAAAAGTGCCAAAATATGCAAAACATGCAATTTCAAAATGGTCAAAAAAGAAAAAGACCAACGTAACAACATCTTTTTTGAGCTAATTACATCGAAACTTAAATGGACTAAAAATATGCAAAATGCATATAATCCGAGCCCTATTTATAACCAAACGTGTCTGCATAATCAGCAAATTATTTACAATAAAGATTAATAATTACTTTAAAAATACCTCGCAAGTGCCATGCCCGCCCGATTCACAACCCGGGTTTCGGCCTGTAAAATATTGCGCTGATACGCCGCCGGCTGAATTATTGCTTAGATTTGCAGGTATTTTATTGTTTAGTAATAAATCTTTCGAGTTTAATATTATAAAAAGACATTGCATTGTTTTTATTCTCAAAAAATTCTCAAGCATTTCTGCATCTATTAAGTATTTATTGGTGTCACTTTATTTAACACACGAGCCCGGCGTGTTTCCACATGAACGGCACCCCAAATGTCCGTAGGCGATTGACGAATGTCATGTAACCAGATGACATAATTATAATGAGGTAATGAGGTAGTTAGCAATATTGTCAAAATTGGTAATATTTACAATCTGTTATAATTTTGATGAAATGTTGCACTAATTAAATTTAATTTTAAGAAAATAAATATTATTTATTTTATAAGGAAATTAAGATCATTTTGTTAAGTTGAAATTATTTTATTTTTCTCAAAGAAATTTGTTAATTTTAATCATCTAATTTAATTATCTTTTGTTTTGTTTTTATCAATGTGATTTTTTGCCTTGACGAACTTTTATTTTTACTTTTTAATTCTCATTTTTTTATATTTCAGAGATGAGAGGTTTTAATATTTTGATCGATAAAAAATGTGTATGCACTTAATATATACATGTATATTATATTAATATATAGTGGCAGATTTACGAAACGCCCTGGCGAATTTACGAAACGCCCATAATGGCAGATTTACGAAACGACCTGGCGAATTTACGAAACGCCGATGGTGGCAGTTTTTACGAAACGACCTAGCACCACCGCCTACCAATCCAAACGCCACCCACTCGCCCAACCTCCGATCGAACCCCCATCTACCCCNTCCCTTTAATTTTTTTACAAACCTTTTGAGAGTCATAAAAAAGTTTGAAGTTAGAGAACGTAGCTTTCACTTCAATTGTCTTACACCACATTGCCAATAGAATCTGTCTCTTATACACATCTAGATGTGTATAAGAGACAGTCCGGACCCCCTATCGCACGTCCGGACCCCCTATCGCACGTCCGGACCCCCTATCGCCTTATTTCCTAACGTCGTAAGTCTACCTAAAAAAAAGTCAAGTAGGGGCCTGTCTCTTATACACATCTAGATGTGTATAAGAGACAGCCCTCCCCGTCCGGACCCGTTCCCCGTCGGACAGAGTCACTGCCCCTACTTGACTTTTTTTAGGTAGACTTTGCCACGTCAAGAAGTATTGCGATGGTGGGGCCGAACGAACCCCCCCCCCCCCGGACCCCCTATCGCACGTCCGGACCCCCTATCGCACGTCCGGACCCCCTATCGCCTTATTTCCTAACGTGTTCAAGTTTACCTAAAAAAAGTCAAGTAGGGGCAGTAAACTATACGCGCTATATCTACTTGCGATAAAGAGAGAATAAAGAAAAATCATTGCTTACATCCTATTTCGTCGTACATAATATGATTACCTAATGAATTTATTTGTATTCCAGTTTCAGTGCATGTATAAGTCTGTCTCTTATACACATCTAGATGTGTATAAGAGACAGGTTCAAGTTAGACAAACGAACATATTTAATTTTTAAATAAATAAATTGATATACAATTACCAAAAAAATAATAATTTTGAATGAATAATGTTAATTAATTGTTGCTGTATATGGAATAAAAAATGAAAAGATCACAGACCAGGATAACAAATCATTTGTATTTGTTACCGACATAAAATAATTTAACTGAAAAGCATTAAATATATCTTAATTTATAATTCTCTGGAAAATCAATACGCAAACAAAATTTAATTATTGATTCTTCTTAATAACTAGGGCTAGGACCGATATGCACCAAAAATGGCCAAATATGCGCATATATATGCACAATATGCACCAAAATATGCCAAAAATGCCGAAATATGCACCGAAAAATGGCACTTTTAGTACACAACTTGGCCACACCGATGGAGAAGTTATCGCCTTTCAAAAATTTGGTGATTTCTATTATTCTGAGTTGTTGGGCCAAGTCAAACATGAAGAGAAATCAAATATTTTTTTTCTTCAGAAATTATAAAATTCCATTCTTTCGAGATTTTTAAAGATGATGAACGGATTTAAAAATAAAATTATATTTTATGCTTGCCTAGTGAAGTTATTGCTGAAATTTTTATTTAAAAAAAATTTTTATAAACAAAATTTTATTCAACCCCGAATCCCCGACCCCGACCCAAC
>MEIZ01000180.1:46422-66930 GCA_001723225.1 Globodera ellingtonae | reverse complement strand
AAAAAWWAAWKGRAARKTKGRMYTWAAWWWTWAWTWARGGSCMAAAKGATATTTTGCAAAGTCGACTCTAAATCGAAGCCAAATGTAAATAATGACAGCTTTTTTTGTAAAGTTATTAATAAAATTTAAAATTATAAACTTTTTAAAGAAAAAATTCGTACATTATAAAAAAGTAACATAAAAATAAACTGGCTTAGTTTGCGCCCGCCCAAATTAACTAAGCTTTATAAATATTTATAAAAAAATCTTTATATGCTGAGTTTATCTTAAATATGCATTTAATTTCTAAAAAAACCTCTATTAACTTATAACAAAACAATAAATTATCTAAAAATAATTCTTCTTTATCAAGGGTGTATGACTTCATTACTTTATAAACGGCACACAAAATATGTAAAGCAAAACATATTTACAATATGTATTAATAATGTGTATTCAAATCAAATGTTTTTATTATCCTAGATATGGTTTTATTACTTTTTAATTGTAATATTTGTATTTTAGTCTACCAGATCACTTTGAACGATATTGCAAAGTCGTCAACTTTTAATTTCTATAATTGATAATCAAGGTTCACAATTTGGCGCGGGCTGCCGCTAAGAGTGTTTTCAATGCCCGTTCTTGGCTGACGCCAGCGTCAAGACGTTGACTTTTCATGCAATATATATTAAAAAGTTTAGTTCGTTTGTTATTCTGTACCTGAGAAAATTTTCCAAGTACAAGTGAATGCCCAAAAAATATGTTTATTTTAGCTATGTTTTTTTTGGTTTTAATTAGTGTTTTACTTAATATTATAATTTTTACGATTTTCAAAAAAAGAATTAAAATTATAGTAATAAATTTAGATAATGTATTATTTAGTAATTTATACGTTTTAATGTTTAAAATTTTGGGTTACAACAGGAAACGGCTCTCACTGTACTGATAGATGGATGATCCACCGGTTTTGATTTGTTCTTTCATTTTTTTGAATTTTTTTAATGCAAAGTTTATTTTTTCATAATTTGTTATCTAAGAGTTTTGTTTTTATAAATAGTTAGTGTAATATTTGTTGAATTAAAAAATTAATTATTCTTCTTTGTTATTATAAACGTAAAATTTTAATTATTTTTCATTACTACATACTTAATATATAAATTAATTGTTAATAGTGAAGGTGCAAAAATATTATAGATTTTTATTTCAATCATTTTATTTATAGTCAAAATTGTAATGTTTTTTATCCATTCTAAAAAACAAATATTCAATTTTAGTTCGATTTTATATTGATGGAACGAAGGTTTATGACTTGTTGATTAACCGCTTCATGGTCGTGCGCAATACAATTGTTTTTTTTTCAAGGTTTTCCATTGGCTCAGAAATATTTCTATTTAGAAATAACAATGCGTTTACAAATTGCAATATTACTTATTTATTAGAAATGTTTATTTTTTCTTCACATATTTTTCTCATATTTACTATATTCACATATTTTTTAGACATAAACTCTTTTTTTAACATATTCCAGTTCATTGATTCAGTTATTTTAGTTAGATCTTTGGGTCTGATGCTATTATTTTTAGTTAGATCTTTTGGCCTGATGTTATGTTAAGACCTACAATATGTCAGAAAATTGGATTTTAACCTAATAAATTTTATATGCATTATTTACGACAGTAATAAAACAGATTACATCCATTTTGGAACATTTGAAGCAGTGATGGGCTCAGGAATTATTCTTTTWTACGGCATTATCAATATTTTTAGAATTTGTTTATTCGCCTGGTCTGGTGGACTCAACGCTAAGGAAATATTCTGCGCTCGTTATTTATAACATAAATGTTTAAATCAAACATTTATATTAAAATTAAGTTACTGTTACTGCATTAATATTGTCTTTATATTGATTACTAAAAAATTAAATAAATGTTTTTTTATAAATTTATATATTCGGCGCCGCCGAGAAATTTTGAATTTTTAACTACGTTTTGTTAAGAGATTTCCAGCCAAAATGAGGATGTCCGGCGGTGCCGACTCGCGCCGCCGGAGAAATTTTTACAAAAAACTGGCAATCTTTCTTAAGAAAAGCACTGTTTTCATGAAAAATTTTTGGGCTCGAGATCGATAATCTCGAGCTTCCTTTCGAGCGAGATCTCGAGTCGAGCTTCTCGAAAAATCTCGTCTACTCGACCGGTCTCTAATTAAAATATTTTTTGTCAAATTGTACAAATGTCATTGATTATTTTTTTAGATTAACCCAGTTAAATTCTTAACTATTAAAATTACGATTCATGAATAAAAAGATTTAGTTAAAAGAATTAAAGGTTCCGATTTAATTCCACAATCTGTGTTTAGTCAAACTCATGTTTTTGAAGAGAATCTCTCCGATTTTCTAACCGTTGAAATTTTTATTTGTTTAGTTTTATTTTTGGTTTATATTTTAAAATTCAAATTGTCACTATTAATTAATAAAATAATAACCAGATTTTTGAAATCTATTTTTTAACTTTAATTCAGTAAATATATAACAGATTATTTCAGTGTATTAATTGAAAAAATTATTTGAAGAAAATATTCTTTGAATTTTAATAAAACTTTAATCGTCAATTCATCCCTATAAACGGAAAGACCTTAGAGAGATGCTATATGACGTCTGAACGCCTCTGCTCTAAAAACTGAACAAACCAACATTTTGAGTAAAGAATTAATTGAAGTAAAAATAAAAACAGTAAAAGATTAACTAAATTTTGTCTAATAAGTAAACAAAATAAAAATAATTGCTGTGTGTGTATGAGCAAAATTCAAGTATAAAATAGATACTTTAAAATAAGGAACTCTCTAATATCTGTTAAATAGTAATTAATTTTCCAAAAAAGCACTACTAAAATATCGTATTAAAATAAATCGGACTTAAATTTTATACCTTTTTAAATACAAATTCTGAATAAGTTAAAAAAATTATTTATTATAAGCGAAAATTTAAAAAAACAAATACACCCCCTTATCCAAGATGATGGTCCACAATGCCGCGGTGAGCCGAGCATACTACGAGGACCCATTGGTTGAGGTCTAGTTACGCTCAGCCAGAATGTCCGTTGAAGGCGATAACGGTGCATTGGATCCAGTGCACAAATTAAATGTAAACATTAAAACCATTACTTTTATAGCTATTTGTAATCCAATTTATATTTTCTTAAAGCAAATTTTTAATATTGTGGGAGTGCGCGCGAGCTTCCTAATGAAATTAAAATAAACAAAACTAAGACAAATATAATCATAAAATAATTAATTAATAAAAAAAATAACTAGAGCAAAGCCAGTTTTGAAGCAGAGCAGAGTGTCGTAAGCTTCAGCAATCTCCAAGAAACAACATATGAACTTTTGGCGATGCAATTCATGTAAACATAATTAATTATTTAAATCGTATCTAAAAATACATATTATAAAATATTATAATCAATAGTTTTATCCTATATTTTAATCAATTGCTTCTGTAAATGTCTTAAGTCTGTTCTTCGCGGTATTCAATTAAAATGTAAATGCTGCCAAAAATTTATAAAATTCTTAAATATTTTAATTTTTACTCACTATTAAGATACTACAGCACGGGGACAACTTAAAGACCACACCAAGATTCAAAAAAGACCATCGGCTTTTCATAAACAAAATTTGGATTTAAAAAAATAAAAATATTGGCCTTATAAAAATAAAAAAAAGGTCCAAATTTGTAAATTACAAAAAAGCAAGCTCATTTCAAACTGACAATAAAGTAATTAGGTAATTTAATTATATCAAATATCTAAATATTATTTTGTAACAAAATGTATGTAAGCAATCGCTGCAAATTTAATTTAAATTTACTTTTTATAAATACTATTAATAATCCGGTAAATATTAACAATTAAGGAATAATCAAATTAATTTTTTTAAAGCCTTAAAATAAGTAATAAACAACTTTAAGTGAAAACAAATCAACTTTGTTTTATTAAAATACCATTGCCGATCCATTAATAACACATGTAAAAGTATTATAATGAGGTTATTGTCCAAAATTTATTTGAATTACCTAAAATTAGTATTATAATGAGGTTATTGTCCAAAATTTATTTGAATTACCTAAAATTAACACCCGAATGAAATAGAAAAAATGATGTGTTAAAAACAAAAGCTAATCACCACATGAAATGAAAWGATGATTGGCAATTATCAATTTCATATTTAAAAACCAATAAATAAGTAAACTATGAGTTGACATTCAAAACATCATTAGAATTTGAATCTTGATTAGTATTAATTTATAAAATATTTAATTAATTCAGAAAWTTAAGACAGGAGGAAGAACAAAAAGAAGCGTGCTGCACAGCATATAAATATTCAAAGAAATGACACCATAAAAAATAATAAACATATATAGTAATATAAATWAAAATGCTAAATGAAAAAAGAAAGGTCGCAGATGGAAGGAAACGTGAATGTCCAGGTGGCGCGCAAAACTGTGTGAACATTCCATAAATTAGTAACCTAATCTTYATCATAATAAATTTTAAAAAATGCGAATATTGGATTGAAAACATAAAATATCAAAGCTACAATAAAAGGCATTATTTATGAATGAAATTTATACAGTTTTAATATTATAATACAATAAACCATTAAAAAATCAAAGTACCAAGTACACCTCTTAAATTAATTTTAAAAAAAGAGACCACATACGCATTAGAACTTTGTACACTTGATATTAATTGAATTAAAATTTGCACTTAAACAACAGTTGAAAAAGTATTGAAAACCGATGCTATTTATATCAGGAATTGACGTCGGAAACTAATAGATTTAATAACTTTTGTTACATTTGTCATGATAACCTTTTAATTCATTTAACCGTTGCTAAAACAAAAGTACAGATTGTGGAACACGCCATATTAGACAATACTATTTAGTTTACTTTGGTATATTGGCACGGCGCGGAAGATAAAAGCGGATGTTGCTATATTAAATAATATAGTAATAATTTATATGACAGGCTTTATAGAAAAATACATAAACGAATTATTTTAAAGATATATTTATTTACATATAGTTTGTCAATCCTATAGTCTTTACTCAATACCTGTAGGCCAGGATTGTCAATCATACCGTTCAGTTAAAGGCTCTAAATCAAGAGGCAATGTTCAAAACAAAAGATTCGCAAAATAAAGAATGCTTATCCAATTACTAATTAAATTCATAACACAATGGTTAATAAATAAACATATTTATACAAATAAATAAATATCAATTGATAAAATTGCCTAATATTCAAAATAAAATAATACGAAAAACAAACAAAATCCCCAATATTTGAATTAAAAAGAAAAGCTCATCATTACTTCTCCATATCATTATAATGCTATTTTAACTTTCTGGCCGAATCTTGATTATATTTGTTTAATAAATTATCATCTCGCTCCCAAAGTTATAAGATTATAATAAAATATATATTATTATTGGCAAATTAAAATTTTATACTCAATTTATAACTTATAAATTGAAGCTAAATTAATTTAAGAATAAAGATGAGTCAAAAAACAATATTACAAAGAAATTTAGCAAATTTGTTGTATTTTGCGCAATTCAGAAATATTTATAATAATTTAAATTAAAGTCAAACTGAAACTGTATTTGATTATTAAATAAAAAGTATGCCACTTTATGTTAAAAAATATATATTTTTTTTATTTAGATGAAGCCTGCTGAGAGTGTCACAGTATCATTTATCAAATGTGAAGGATTGTTAAAATTAATTTGCTCACAACAAATTTGACAAAATAACGTACCAATTTAAATTATTTTATTAAAAAATTTTTTTAATATGACTATAAATGAACCAAAATGAAGGGCTTTTTTCGATTTGTATTCACTATTAAAAAATATCCAAAAGTTGTAGAAAGCGACATCCTTAAAAAAAATTTTAAAAAATCAGTGTACTTTGAACAATAAGGTATTTATAAATTTGGCAACAGTTCAAAAATACGGAATAAAAAAAGACGGTTGATTATTCACAAAAATCCAGAATTTAACAAATTCAAATAACGTGAGTAAAAGAAATAATTCTATTTATATTAAGGTTTATGAAAATAAGCTACGACGTCAAACTCGAAAAAAATGAAATGTTTAAAATGTTCAGTTCAATTTTAATTAAAGAACTAAATGGAGGATATTAATGTTAGATTGCGACAGCGCATTGAGGCACACGCGGAATTCAAAAAAAAATTTGGTCGAGGCATCAAGACGAAGCTGGCGAAAATTGCATAGGGTGATGAGAAATCATAGGAAAGGTTTCCCGTTATCAATAAAAAATTCATATTATAATATTATTCTTAAATGATTTCATCCATTGCAAATGTTTAAATGAATTTACCTTTTATAAAGACAATAACTTGCCCTCAAAACCCCATTAACGGAGTGTGCGTTAACTTTCATGCAAGTTGGCATTGATTGTAAAAAAATTTTTAACCAATATTTGAAATAAAAAACATTCCTAAAATAATATTAGAAAATATGCACTTAATATATAATTTTAAATGCAAAATGCCTGAATATTATTCTAAGCAAAAGCAAATTGCACCCAAATTTAAAATAATTAACCTGTACGCGCTATCAGAAAATCGAAAGCAGAGCAGGTTATGTCACTTTTACCATGTTGCGCAAAAAAAAAGTTTAAAATGTAAATGAAAATAAAAATTATGATTGCGAATATTGCCGGAAAGATCGCCAAAGTCCATCTCAACTCGATCAACCTTGTCCGCAACCTGGTCGAATCGGAACAAGACCTGAGCCTGTCGACAATTAAAATTTTTATTTGAAAAAAATTTGTTTATTAAAGCAATAATAACAACATTTTTGAAATAATATTGAATAAAGTTTTTGCATTCAAAGATAATAAMGATAGTTAATCTAATTCTATGGGATAAATATGCTGCGTGAAATATTGAAATTAGAATAAAATGCAAACCACATTTTAGTTAAATAATAATAATAAATTGTCTAAAATTTTGGAGTACTCCTTATCATAAAAAATAATTAAGCAATTTAATAAATGAAAAATAAAATAAAAAGCAATTAATAAATGCTTGTAATTTCAAATTGTGAATTCAAAAATCAGGAAATTTTAAAATAGACAAAACAAATGAAAAATAATAGGAATTTAAAAAAAAAACAAAAATAAACTTGCACACAAGAAATTTCAAAAAAAAAAAATTTTCTGAAAAGTATCTGGAAGAATACCGACGAAGCCTTCAATGAAGATAGAGGACATGCAACCGACACGAAAAATGGAGAAAGATGTTATGTGTGGTTTCAAAAATTTAATTAAATTTTATTTCATCAAATAAATTTTATAAAATAAAACTGTGGATGCGATTTTTTGCTATTCACCTTCTAACACGTATTCAAAATTTACCAGCATTCTTCAAATTTTAAAATATTATTATTCGTGAACAATGAAAAATTAATAAAAAATTTATTTGAATTTCGTGAACAATGAATAATTAATAAAAACTTACTTGAATAAAAAATGAAAAAACATTTTCATAAAAATAAAGAAACCCAAACAAAGTTCTAAAAATGTTAAAATATTCAATTCGAGCAAACAACTTAATTCTAAAATCTTATTTAAAATAACTAATAAAATACTAAATTTACGAGCCGATTAATAAATATTAATTAAACAAGGATATAGGAAAATAACTTTGAAATTTAAATTAGCGCTTACTACCAAATAAATATTATTTATTAAAAGTTACCTAGACGCGCTGCATCAAAAAATAGTAGCACCTTAAAATCAAGCTTAAAAYCAAGTTGCAAAGATTAATATTAAATTTTCATACATGTTTGTAGATTAATGAACCTGTAATAACAAATGTGCTCTGACCACCCAAGATTTCAATAATCGGAGCGAACATAAAATGCCACAACTAAATTTAAATCAAGTACAGTAGAAGAAACCAAATTAAATAATAAAAATAAACTTGAAGTTAATAATATTTATTTACCAAAAAATTGTAGTGTACAACAACGTTTCCTAGACTACTTCCGAATCAAACAATTAAACAATCAAATAAAAAATTCACATGGAAAGGAACTTTTCAATTCTTTAATTGTTAAATTAAACCAAAAACCTTTAAAAAAATTTATTTTAATATAAATAGTAGGTAATAAATAATTTWAAAAAAAATATTTCATGAAATTTGCCCATGTGAAATTCCAAAAAAATGACTGAGTTTAATTATTAAATAAATTGAAGGAAAATAAACTTAGTTTAAAAATTTAAACTAAAATTTAAAATAACAGCCAAATCTACCAGATCAAAAATAGGTATACAAATAGTAAACAAAAACATCCGAAAGATAGTTATTAAATTAAAGAGAAGGATAAACTACCTGCGCCCAAGAACACGGCTGGGAGCAAAAAATCAAAATGCATTGGCTAGGCTCCAATCAAAATTATAGTAACAATTAGAATTTAAAAGTGTTAAATATAAAAAAAAACTTATAAAGTTGCACACGGATCTAAAATTCACAGTACTTACTATTAATACACTTCTCAATTCAGATAAAAAAAACTTCTAAAATAAAGGATATATTTTATCAAATAACCTAAATGAAAATGGGAATATTTTTAACTTAAATATTATTTAATATTAGATTTAATCATATCCCGCAAAGTAAAACTCTCAGTTATACTTGAGATGTTATTATATTTCATTGGATGCTGGGTTTACTGTATCCCAATTTTTAAACAATTCCGCCTGAGAAGCTTTGCGCTTTACCTAACGGAATAATGGTCCAGTTGCCGTCGGCTTTATTGAATAAAGGTAGTGAAATAAAAAATTTTATTTTATTCATTTTGCAAAATAAATGTTTCATTAAGAAATATTAGAATTGATTTCAATAATACGGTTTATTTAAAAATAATAAGGCTGTTTGTAAATTTACGCTTAAAGTTGCGAATTCGATGAAATTTAATAATTTCATAAAATTCTTGTAATAAAAAAGCGGATAAGCCGATCAGTTCATAAATTATATTAATCCTTAAGAAATATAATAAGTAAGGTAAACTGAAAGTTTTAAACTTTTACACCWTAAAAATAAAAACACAATAATCCATTGTTCGCAGACTTAGTTGTGATGCTGGCTCATTAAATAATGAAACATGATTGTATAATTTATTTTTATTTTGAAATTAAAACAATTAGTTGTTATATAAGTATTTCAAAATCAGTGGATTCAATTTGTGCTCACTTTTTTATTAAACTTTTAAAGCACCTTTATTAACATCATTAAAATTTAAAAGTCGATAAATTGCAAAATAAAAGCATCTATTTTTAAAGAAATAATCGGCGTAATAAGATATCGGCAGTAAATAAAAATTAATTGAAGTTTATAATGGGAATCAAAATACAAGTATTAATTTCTGGAAGAATAGGTCGACGAAATCTCTTTGTCGAAAAAGCCCAAATGAACGAAAACTAAACTTTGTATTGATTAATATTTTCTATTAAATTCATAATTGACTATAATTATACCAACTAAAGAATTAAAGACGACCATATGCTTCAACATTAATTAATAATATCATTAACTACATAAAATATTATTTCAAAAATACAAATTTAAAAAAAAATTCAATTAAAATCCTTTTAAGCCGCTGAATTTGGATAAGGATGCGCGCAAAATTAACAACATCAAACATAAAAAAATTAAAAACTTATTTATGAAAAGAATTAAAACAAATTAAAATATAAAGAATTTATATTGAATTTAGTTTGACGAGCGTCGTGGAAAGGAAATTGTAACTGGATTAAAACTTTAAATATCAATTTATTTCTTATCGGAACAGCAATGGTAAAATAAACATATGAGACAATTACAATTTATCTAANAAAAATTAATTGAAGTTTATAATGGGAATCAAAATACAAGTATTAATTTCTGGAAGAATAGGTCGACGAAATCTCTTTGTCGAAAAAGCCCAAATGAACGAAAACTAAACTTTGTATTGATTAATATTTTCTATTAAATTCATAATTGACTATAATTATACCAACTAAAGAATTAAAGACGACCATATGCTTCAACATTAATTAATAATATCATTAACTACATAAAATATTATTTCAAAAATACAAATTTAAAAAAAAATTCAATTAAAATCCTTTTAAGCCGCTGAATTTGGATAAGGATGCGCGCAAAATTAACAACATCAAACATAAAAAAATTAAAAACTTATTTATGAAAAGAATTAAAACAAATTAAAATATAAAGAATTTATATTGAATTTAGTTTGACGAGCGTCGTGGAAAGGAAATTGTAACTGGATTAAAACTTTAAATATCAATTTATTTCTTATCGGAACAGCAATGGTAAAATAAACATATGAGACAATTACAATTTATCTAAGCAATTCTTCGTTTTATGATTCAAAAAAATAACTTTGTATAACGACTTTTATTAACTCAAATAGCCTGCTTTCATTGTTCTACTAAATTAATCATCGAGTAATCGGTAAACTTTGTTATAGGTTTAAATCCCACATTTTATATTATCTGACACTGAATTTTAATTAATTTATGTAAAGGTAAAACATTGATAACTTTTTGTTTGTTGACACCTCACATTTGGGTAATTAAATTTACAGGGTGCACCATTTTTAATTGGATAACCTAACCTTGTTAGCTCTATATAATTGCATATATTGGCAAATTTTATTAACATAAGTAAACTTTATATTATTTTGTTTCTTGTTTGTATCGGTATTTGCACAACTACTTGATATTGAAATTTTAGTTAAGCAATCTTTAAACCTAATCCAACAAGGTTTCGTTTTGTCTGATAAATACTCTGAGCCCAGAAATGTTTTTTCCGTTCATTGAATTAATATGAGTGATTTGTTTTTTAATTATTCTATAACATCAAATGAGTAAACCGAGTAAATTTATTTCATATATATTTATTATTTACATCAACTGTGCAATACGATCTTTGATAAATAGGGACACAATTGATTAAATGTTTATTATAACTAGCAAAACTTATGCTTTTTTATCAATACGAAAATAAGGGGCCAAAGCTCAAATTGCTGTATATAGTATATACTTAATACATCTTGCCTACACTAGACCATATTCTAAGATCTGATAGCTACTTTTTGCTCTCATCTATCTTATTCATTATTTTCTCTTGTCCAAACATAAGTAATCTGAAAGTGCCTCCTCAGTAAAGATAAATCAAAACAATAACGTACTATCTTAATTTTTTTGCTTTATTGAATTTTAATTGATTCTGTCGATTGCGTTTCGTTCCCACCCGTTATTCAAGTTAAAATTTTTACACATGTTAGATAATCACTTCTATTGTGTTTTTATACGTTTTCTATACAAATATGTTTTATCGTTTTACCTGTTGATCGGTTGAATGGTTTGCCTTCGTCATAGACGGATTGTCTTTGCTTTTGATTCAAATTTTGTTAACATCTCGACATCCTCTTTTGAATCTTCTCAATACAATCGTGACAATTACAAAAAGCTCGAGCGCATCTTAATTAATTTAAATTGTATAAAAAATAATATAAATCTATGAATACTTAAAGAGGCAATAAATTTATTTATCTATGGTGACTGCTTTCAATGTGTACAATATAACAAGATCAGCAGTTTATATGGTTTTCTGATGTCTTCATCCGTCCTCTCATTATATTTGTTTTAAATCGTTGAATTTATTCATTATACTTTAACAATATAATTTTAATGATCAAAACAATATTTTAAATCATACCTAATTATATTTGATAATAGGGTAGGGCAGTACTTGGTATTCATTATTTCCCATATGGCTGTGACGAAGATTGAAAATTATTTATAAATAATGTTGTTTTACTTATTTTTAAACAACAACCTAATTAAATTAAAATTTCTTATTTTCAGTCATTTTTATAAAGCATTCCTAATTTATTAATATTTGGCTTGATATTTTGTTTTTTTTCTGCTTTTTACAAATACTTTTTCCCATTCTTTTTACCTTTTTGATTATAGTCGTATTGAAATAACTAAACGCCAATACTTTGTTGATACTTTTTGTCAAATTGTCTTATTTTTTTTATTCTCGTTAATTTTAATGCAATTTAAAATTATAATATCACATTGATTATCAAATTTTTTTATCATTATACATGTTTGATTTATTAGGCCATTTAATATCATCTTTTAAATTTTATTTATAGATTCAATTTTCGAAAACACGTGATAAAAAAACATAAAAACAACTTAAAAATCTATTTTTAATATAAAGCAAAAAATTCAATAAAATCATATTCGGAATTTACATAATGCTAGTGTTACAGTACATTCATTGGATGCGCACCGTCTGATGGCGACGACTATTCAATTTTTTTCAAAGGATTTTTGAAATAAACATTCTGCACAATTAAGGAATGAAGCAATACGCCAGTACTTGGCCAGTTAACGTTAACAAAAAACAAATATTTGTATACTGAGTAGTAATCATTTAGAATTAATATTTATTTCATTATTTTAAAATAATTATTTTCAACTTAATAAATTAAATTATCATTCAATGGAAATTTTGAATATTGCTTAAATATTTAAAATAATCAGAATAATTAATTTTTATTTTGATCAACAGAATTTCTAGCTCGATTTTAAGCAATAAATTTTAAAGTAAAAAAATCTTAAATAAGTATTTAATGAAACAAGTTTAATATATAACTTACCTTTTTAGTAATTTTGATAAATTCTTGAAAACTATAATAAGTTACCATATATATTCAAAATATATTTATGTGACTTACCACAAGTACAATTCATAATGTCCCGCATCAAACGAGAGTTAAAATATTTATCAAAATTACTGATTAAAATATCAATTGAAAAAATATTTATATTGAACCAACTAATTATAAATAAAGAAAATTTCCCAAAACATTTGTTGTAAAACCTTAAAAGCAATGATATATCAAAATGACAATAATTGTAATTATTTGTGCTGTTTAATTGCGTTGAGTAATTTTCTAAATATAAAAAGCAAATGGGGCATCGGAAATACTAGACCATAATCGCTCAGGGTGAATTAACTGATTATTGCAGCTCATTTACAAATTCTTTGGACACAAAAGTATTATACTTTGTCGAAATCTTAATTTCACACATTTTTGGAGTTCGTCTCATTACATTTTTGTCTTATACTTGTTATTTAAATTTTTTTTTGTTCATTCATTCAAATATAACAGTTAATTTATTTTACTATTTTTTGCATATATTATTATTATATATTTTTCATTTGTCTTATGCATCAATCAGATGTTATTCTATGGGGACCGGGGCTTGTGGACGCGCTGATGCGCATTTACTCCTTCTTGTTAAGACTCGCCACGCCGCTCATTAAGTTTACATTGTTTTTGTTACTCGTAAAATAACACTCTTTATTTTTTTAGGAGTCTTTTCCTCAATTTTATATCTTTAGCTTTCATTTTATAAAATTTCTTATACAGGTAGCATATCCGCCCTTCATTATTTCGGGTTTGTTTTTGTTTGAAATTGTTTTATTCAAATTGTTTTATTTTTTTGTTATTTAAGCCGCGTACACAGTCACTTAATCGTTTAAATAAATTCATCCACGTAAAAAATTAAAATTATTCATTAATTGTAAAATTATGGGTAATTTATTATTTGAAGAGATTTTATTCTTGCTGGGAAACATAAACTAAAAAGAATAAAAAAAATTTACATTTGATTTGTTAAATAGATAATTACTTATTTTAAATTAAGCAAAAATGTCAAATAGGTGTTAAATTGTTTGTTTATTTATAAATTTGTTTTGTCCGACAAAAATATGAGAAAATTATTCTTTTACAAAATTTTGATGGTTTATTTATTTATTTTGGGTTAGAAAACGCGTGACTTTTTCTAATTTAATTTTTATGTTTTTATCTTGAATTACGGCATCAAGTTAAAACTAGAAAAACTATTTTTATTTTCTTGTTTCTTTTAACATTTAAGCCGCGTACCCAGTCAGTTGCGCGTTTAATAAAAATTCATCCACGTAGAACATTAAAATGTATTCATTAAATGTAAAATTATAAAGTAATTTATTATATGGAGTTTATTCTTGCTGGGAAGCATAAACTAAAAAGAATAAAAAAATTTACATGATTGGATTTGTTAAATAGATAATTACTTATTTTAAAATTAAGCAATAAAAGTCAAATAAGTCATTTCAGAATCGTGCAAATCAACTTGTCTAAGTATTTAACTAATGTTAGTTTAATATAAATTATATCATATTAACCTGAAAGATAAATATAATTAAGCAAAATACATTTTGATTAAATTTTTTATGCTAAAATTAATAAATAAGCATCTTAAGGTTTATAAAATGTTTTATTTTATACGCAGGCATCAAAATTATTAAATCATGTATAAAATAAGCAATAAGATATAAAATATTCAAAATAATAATCATAAAAAATCGAAATCATTTGCTGCATCATAGAATGATTTATGTCGGGAGCAGATTTAACAATTAATACCTATTATTAATGTGAATATTAATAAAATTCGTTAAAAAACATGTTTAAAATGAAATGATTAAAAACAGAATTCAGGTCACCGACAGAGAAGTTAATCGAAATATCCATTACTTGTGCCTCTGATAAAAAATATCAGCACTGAGGCGCCAATTTAAAGTCGAGAGACGTCAATAACTATTTGTAAGGTAAAAGCAGCAACTTCAACAACATTATTAAATGTATGTAGAAATTGTTATATTACTCAAATTATTTGAATATAAAAAACAGATACAAATAAACTGACTAGGGTTTAATAACACAAAAACCCTCAATAAAAATTAAATATATTATATTATCCGTAAACTTAAAAATTAAAAAAAAACAAAACAAATTTAAATGGATAAAATGGTAAAATTGGTGTTCAAAATGAGACAACAAATGGGCGCATCTGGGGTTTCAAGATAAAAATCATTAATCATACTACACAAAAAAAAATTTTAGATTTGCAATATTGCTAATCCGATTAAATATCAAGAAATTTATATCGAACAGCCTTTTATTTATTTAAAAACATTAAGTTTTTCAATATACCAACCAAAGCGAAAAAAAATATCAAACCAAAAATTTAAACAAATAACTATGAAAATTAAGGAAAATTTTAAAGCCTTGCGTGTGTCACCTTACGCACCTTTTTCGCTCCAACCATTTAACCATTTTCATTTGCCCATTGTATAAAAATAATATTCTGTGCTAAAAATAATTATACTTAATGCAACTTTGCTTTAGTGACAGTATTTACAATAATGCCCAACTTATTTAAATACAATTTTACCAATCAATTAAAGAAATGATAATTCACGAAAAAGACAAAATTTTTCTCTGTGTTAATGAAAAAATCATATAATGGTGGTAATAATAGAAAGCCGCAAAAATTTATATTTTATCAAAACAGAAAGCGCTTTATTCTTGTTTAAATGGCTTTTATTTCTCACCCGAATGAATCTTTCCCAACATTCTTGTTTCCGCTCAATAATTTGTGCTCTTTATATATTTTTTTGCGCGTGATTTTTTAAAAATTTTTGGGAAAAGGGTGAGGGGAGGGTCGGCGATGCCGATAGGCGCCGCCGAGAAAATTTTGAATTTTTGACTCAATTTGTTAAGGGAATTGCAATAAGAAAAATTGATGGAAAAACATCATTTTGACAAAAAGCACAATAGAAATGGCTATACCTTTTTCTGCTCCGCTTGACGAAATTATATTGTTTATCCCACTCGGGATTGAAGGAATTCTTACGTTTAGTAGAAGACATTCTGGAAAATATACCTAAATGATAATTCAGTGTTTTGAGAGGGCTCATTTTTGATAAAATAGAGTGAAAATTTTGAATCGACACAATGCCAAAACAGAAAAATCACTTTAAAATCCCATTCTCATTTTTTATGTACATTCTTGGAAATAAGCACGCTATTAAATTTGTAAGTACGAGGGTCCGTTTCCAAGTACTGTACTTGGCATCCAAGTACGTATCGCAACCCTGGTTTAGTATTTAAATGGGAAATTTCAGAGATAATTAAAATATTAATTCTTGTTATTTTAGCATAATGAAATTTATGTTTTCAATGATATTTTCTTTTAACGTGTATTATACTAATTTCAGCCTCCAAACATGTCTAGAAACGACGATTCAATGTTCCAATTGTGTGAAACTCGGCGTTATCAGTCTTACTCGATTTCGTAAAAATTTATTTATTTATATTTAAATTATATTGATTTTAAAATTTATAAGAACATGGTCCGACCAACTTGAAAAAACAGAAAACTAACCAAAAAAATATGTATGTGCACGTGGCACACGCTAACAACATTTAGGCACATCTTCTTGAGCACGGGCAGCATTTAAAATTTGTCGTTAACAATAATAAACATATCCTCTAATTTTAAACGATATTTAAGAAATATTTTAAATTATATTTTTGGGAGGCGTTTAAACGAAATAAACAATAAAATATTTATCTATTAAATAGCAAAAACATTGTTAAAAAAGTTCAGATAATCATTGTATATAAAAAACAGCTGCAACAATTCAAACGTATCTTTCAAATAAATTAAAAGAAATAATTAATTCTCCAGTAAAAACTCAAAAAAATAAAATGAATTTCTTGCTTGAAGAAAAAGCAAAATGGACATGTTGACAACTTTTAAGGACCGAACAAATAAAAGTTGAGCAAAATAAATATTTAAATACGCGTCTAAGAACTTATGAATTAATTATTTTTCAATCAAAAAAATTTAATACAGTAAAGCTGACATTAAAGATGAACTCATTCAAATTTTAGAACTAAAATTAGATTTTTCTAGAATCAAGTCAACTGACTGTCAATTGAAATAGCGAATTCTTTCAAGTTCTTTTAATTTCAATAAATTTAAAAATTTATTTGTCTACACCAATATATTTTTTGAAATAAGTAACTTTGTCAATTGAATATGGATTTTTTTAATATTCCTGATTGTTTATCTCTCTTTCTTCTCAATGCCGAAAGATTCCGGGCAACATTTTTAGAAATCACTTTGGCGTTTAACTTATTAATTGCTTAATTTTGTTATGCTTTTTAATATTTTTGTTGTTTGTTTATTTGTTTAATATTGAGCTTTAATAATTTAGCAATTTACCTAGCATATATGTTTTTGGAAAATTATTTTATTATTTATAGGCAATATTTATTGCTTATTTAATAGTTGCTCTTGCAGATTTCGCTTTTAACAGTTTTACACAGACAAGCATCCATTGACCTATTTTATTTTATTTATATTGATCTAACAATTAAAGGTTGTTAAAGAATGTAATTGTATAAATGGTTTGACTGTTATCTTTCGAAAGTCTCGTCATTGGCGCGTGGCATAACGACTTCGGTTTTCCCGGCGGCTATTGCGCCTTCGACTTTTTCGTGAATGCCGCCGACCATTCGCAACCGGCCCTGACTCGCCGACAACTCCCGTTACTGGCAAATGTTTTAATTAACTATATTATTTTAAATTTATTTTAACAGTTCAGTTATTTACAATAAATGTTAAATTACACTTATAAGTATTTTGGAAATTTTCAAAAATATTATCAATAATAAAGAATACTCAAGCGTTGTAATTGTTTTTACAATTTCATATTATAAGTAATATATTGCGAGTTTACTATGTTTTTTTTTTAGGATTTTTAATCAAAATTTTATTTAATTATTTTTATTTTATTGTTGAACGATTTCCCGCAATAACTTACTATATAATTTGCTATTCTATTCCAAATACAAATTGAAACCTGGGGCCTATTCAAATTAACGTCACATCAGGGATGTGATGTCTGATAAATCATATGTCCGTTCAAATTAGCATCATGTAATCACATCTCCTATATGATCGTCACATCAGATTCAAGAGTGATAAAATAAATTAAGAATTTATTTTTGAATTAAATAATCCGATTAAAATTATTTGGTAACCAAAAGTAAGGGCCAAATACGTGCTTCGGAGGGGTGATTTTTTTTACTGAAGAAAAGTCGTCATATGACGATCAACATATGATTTAGCGAAAGTAATTTAAACGCGCGTCTGATAAATCGTACGATTAATCAGACGCTGCACGTGATATGATTGTACGATGTGACGATCACATCCCTGATCTGATGATATGATAATTTGAACACAAATATGACGATCTGATGTGATAAATCAGTTCCGCGGTCTGACTTATCGTATGATTTAATTTGAACAAAAGTGCTACATATGATTAGTCATATCATCATACAATCACATCCCTGATGTGACGTTAATTTGAATAGGCCCCTGTAATGCGAATTGAAATTATAGATTATCGATTTGTTACTTCAAAGTTTATGGTGACTTTAACTTCAGTAATTTTGTTTTTTAATTTCAAAATTAAATCTTTTAAAAATTAGTAAGTTATATTTTATGAATAAAGTGGTAGCTTAAAATTCATTTTGTAACCCAAATTTTAATTCTGCAACTAAAATTAATGGTTTTTCAAATAAAAAAAATTTTAAATTAAAAAAAACAGTAATCATCAATAAATGCATACACAGATTCACAAAGTAACTTTTTTCCAAAAACTAATATAATCAAATTTAAATAATTAAAACCCCAAATTTACCGAACAATAACGCAAGCAATAAATTACATTATTAAATTAAAAATAATTTCAGAAGCCAAATTAGGGCGGGCAACAGTCTCGCTGTATTTGTTATGACGTGGCCGGAGCGGCTGTATGATTTTAAAAAACTGACTCATTAACTTGTAAGATAAAATGGGGCTGACCGATGTACWGCGAAATGCCGTAATGAGCAAATTGTGATTGACGAGAATGACAACCAAAGCGCTTTCAAACAATGGTTGCGCGATTAAATCAAATTGAGCGCTAATAAAATAGAATGCGTTTCTTACATGACAAAAGATTAAAATAAATCCGAACAAAGTAACATTTTTTTCACATGGAAAAGCTTAAAATCAATTTACAAGCAAGAGCAAACAGCAACTGGATAGCAGCAAATTTAAAAATAAAAACATAAACAATCTGAAAATAATAAAAACCAAAAAAGTGCGTAAATATCGCCCCAAAAAGTTTAAAGATTCAAATAAATATCAGAGCAAAAACAAAAAAACAAAGTTTTGAATAAAATTATTTTATTAATTCTATTTGTATTTATAACTTATCAAACTTGAATAATAATTTAACAAATATGTTTTCTTTTGGATTGGTGATTTCCATTTTTGCCCAAGTGCCGAGAATCCGTCATTTAACTAACCACATTTCAATTAAACCATTAAATATTTTACGGTTCAAAAGGAGTTTATTAAAAATTTTGCTCTACAAGCCATGCGCTTTCTTGGCTTTCAAGTTACGATTGCAACTTGATTAATTTCATTAATTAAACTTTCCTTTCTTGAAGAAATTTCATTGAAATTTTATTTATTTTTTAGAGTTTAAATATTTAATTTTGTGGTACAGCTCTTAATAAATCTTTATCAACTGTCTCCCCAATATTGAGTTTTAAAATTTTTTACTAATATTATATGCCAGTAATATGCTTATTTTGCTAAAAATTATTTTTTTGACATTAAAACTATTTGTAAACAATTCATTTTAATATTTTCTGTTTAAATATTTAATTACCTATGTATTAATTACGCCTACTTAGATACTTTTCATTTGAAAATTTGTTGCAGCCATTATAAGTGATAGTGGATAGTTTGCTCAAAATAGCTGCCTGGGGGTCACATATTGTGTTCAATTTTTTGTTATAAAAATTAGAAGTTTTTTATAAATTGTTTTTATTTTATTAGGCGTGTACACTGATTATTTTTGGTTAGTATCCAGAAATTCGATAAAAAAAAGTAATCACGGTAAAAATGTTTTTATGGTAACTGGTTTTATAAAAATTGATTAAGCGTCATAAAATAAATATGTAAAAAATAATCAATTTTAAAACCCAATAATATTTATGCTATTTAAAAAATACATTAATTAACAAATAATGTATGCAAGAATGCTTTGAAATCACGGTGTGGCGGCGTTTAGTTAGATACAAATCAAATTGATAAAAAATAATATTACTGAATAAAATGGAAAGAACAAAACTTTCTTTATTCAATATTTAAATTTTGAAAATAAAAAGCCATCAAATAGCTAAGAATCAAATAATTGTGATACAACTACAGAAATTGAAGAAACTGCACAAAGCAACGAGTACACCAGAATTTTCGTCAACTGCTTTTTTGGGGTACAGTTTTATTTAACTTTTATAATTTGGTAAATTTTATTTTTGTTGTCTTACTTTTTGAGAATATATAAAAATAGAGATACACCAAAGACTTAAAATTGAATATTTTAAAATAATATAGCTGGTGTTTATTCAAAAAGCATTTACTTTTTTATTAATATAACCAGTTTGACTCTTTTC
>MEIZ01000180.1:24882-36866 GCA_001723225.1 Globodera ellingtonae | reverse complement strand
TTAAGCTTTTAAATGTTTATTCAATTAAAGAGAATAATATTTAGTGGAATCAACATTAAAATATTAATATATTCGTTTTTAAAACAAAAATATGCGATGCCAATAAAAGACTAGTTAATTATATTCACCCATAAGACGACATGTTTTGCGCAATGTAAACCTAAAATTTAATAAAAATTCAAATAAAAAAAATTAATTTTTCATTCTTCTCTTTGAATCATGCTAAGAGCGGAACAAACCATAAATCAAATAATATTTTGATATTAAAAATCAACTTACATAATTTTGGCGTAAAAGCATGAAACGTAACATAAATCAAGAATAACTTTAAAGTGATCACATAACAAAGTTATAATAATGAGGATTTATAAAGGATAAACCCAAAATTAATGCCATAATTAATTTAAAATACACTCAAAAACCTATAACAAACAAACCGATTAAAATAATATTATTACAATATTTTAGCTTTTTAATTAATTAAAGATTTAAAAGACAACAATACTTTCCACAAGAAATATGCACATAATTACGCCAGCCTCGTGTAACGTTCTTGATTTCCTTGTGATTTTTTCTCGCCGACACAATAAAATTTAGATTCGGGATGGATCACATAAGAGAGGTAAACTTGCAAGATGGCATTTTTATTTTAAGATAAAAGACGGGATTAACAAAAAGCAAAAATCATGTATTCAGTATCTATGGAAGTTACCTAATCGGTTTTATTTAACAAAATATTTAAATTAAAAAGCGTTAAAAATTTACATGCAATAAATAAGCTTATTTATTAAATCAAATAAAATTAATTACAATAAACAAATGGTTATGAATTAAAATATTAATGAATTAATTTCTAGAAAATAAACTATATAAAATCACCTCCATTTACAAAACTGAATAGGCCTAATTGCCTAATTGATGAATTAATCTTTCATTAAGGTACACAGTAGGTGGTTGTTTAATAAAGTTTTTAATTAATAAAAAGGCTTGATTAATTAAATATAAAATATAATCACTTACAACAAAGCCCAATTTAACTTGTTCATCTTCGGCACACCTGTCACAAAATTTAAAAAAAAAGCGCCCTAACTAATTATAGGGAACAACATGTATGCTTGTTCTACTCCTTGCTAAAATTTAAAATTAAATTAAAAATAATAATATAAAGATAAGCATAAAACGTTTTTATTGGTAGCCAAAAAAAAAATTTAAATTCAATAATTAATTTAAAACATATTATTTGTTAATGCAAATATATAAAATTATTCAACATGTATTTATTTAACAAAATATTTTAATTAAAAAGCGTTAAAATTTACATGCAATAAATAAGCTTATTTATTAATAGAAAAAAAAAATTGACAATAAACAAATGGTTATGAATTAAATTTTTCAATAAATTAATTTCAAGAAAATAAACTATATAAAATCACCTCCATTTACAAAACTGAATAGGCCCAATTGCCTATTGATGTTTAAATCCTGATGAAAAATATTACACTAAATCCAAATTAATGATTAGAAAAGAAATGACCATAACAAAAATTTTCATTTAGTCAGAAAATTATAGGAAAATGACCATTCGAAAAAAAGCAATGATGTTTATTTAAGTATAAGCTTAATTTAGTAATAATTTTGTATAATTTATTTTAAATATAATTTTTTAAAGTTTTAAATTACGTAAGCATGAAATCCTTTCAGAATTTATGTTCTATTTTGTTGGTTTGAAGAATAAAATATCGTATTTATACTTTCCCATATTTTGTGATTTAATTTTTTTTATACATTGCTTAATTTCAAAAAAAATTTTAAAATTGTAAATTACATTACGTTTCACTAATTGCGGTGTTCATCTCTTATCAAACTTTATGACCATATTCTTTATTGGCATGCTTCATGTGTTGGATGAGAGTGAAGCAAAATTTGTTTTCAAATTTTTTGGATGAGCAGGATTGCAAATGGAGAGTGTAATATTTTTACGATTTTAAACATTTGTTGTTTCTTATTGCATCAAAAGAAGTTCTAAATTTGTTTTATTTAAAGCATAAATTTAAAAAATTAATATTTTAATTTCTTTAATTAAAATTAAAATAATTCAAATCAAACACAATATTTTGGAGACGAACAAGCGATTCATAAATATGTTAGTTATTAGCATTTTTTTTGTTCACTTAAGGCAGCTACTAAAAAAATAGATTCACTTAAATCGCCGCGAAGATATGGGTCAGGCGACAGAATGTTTATCTCTAGCGATAATAATATTATGAATCTTAATATAAGTTTTTTTACATATTCAGCGAGTTGTGACATTTATACTTATTAAAAAATATTTTATCCTGTTGATACTACTTTACAATTTGTATCTTAACAATTATAATTTATACAAATCTCATTTATTAAAATTTTTGGTAAATAATTTAAAAATCGTGTATGTTAATTACGCATTAATAATAAAATTGTTGACAAGTGACTTAATATATCAAAGGATTAAAAAGGAATAACTTAATAATAAACATTTGCCAAATTTATTAAAAAAAAATGTAGCAAAAAATTATTCCAAAACTGATGTAACAAATTTGACGCAATGTGTAAAACTGAAAAATTATAGATTAAGAATATAATGAACATGATTAAAACTGAGCCACTGACCCACGTGATAAAAATAAATAAATAAATAATTGTTGCTAACATAATTAACCTAAGAAAACGGATATTTGAAATTCCAAAATTTAAATATCACTTAAGTGGCAGGAGTATGCCCCAAATCATTCTCCAATCTTTTTTTGTCAAATATAACAGATTAAGTATAAAATTTATACGAATCGGCATATCAATATTATATTTTATTTTCTTCATGTTCAAAAAACAAATAATTAATCATCAAATGAATTAAAGCATAAAAATGCAATTGATTGTTTTATAAACAAATGTTCTTTGTTAATTCATAGAGCAAACGAATATCAGTTATAAATTTAATTTTTACTAATTTAAAACTCAGGCTTCAAGTCCTTTTTTTTTAAATTAATTTAAGTTTTTAATCTAAAGATAATGTAAATATATATTGTTTTATGACAACCAAAATATTAAAGTTTATTTGTATGGAAATAATTAATTAAGGACATAAATTAGAGACAGTGAAATAAATATTCAAATTATCCTAAAATGCACATCGTCTTGTGGCTAAATAAAACTAAAATTAAAATAACGGATATACATTAATCAGATATACTATACTGAAAAATCAGAAAACAAAACAAAATCAAATTTAATTAAAACCTAGTTTAAAATTTAATTGTACAATCTTTTAAAAATACCTTAAATTTTTTTAATAATTTAAATCCTATTTATTTATAAACAAAATAAACATAAAATAAAAGAAAACGCTTACTCGATTGTAAAAAACATAAAAATAAAAATATCAAATTGTAAAGGAAAAAAATTATAATCAAAAAAATATTTCACAAATTGCGTGTTATACCGTATATGCTCTTGTAATTCCACATGTGGAATTATTTTTCAACCTCCTCAGAAAGGGCGGAATTATTAGAGAGTGTGGAATTATTTTTCAACTCTTTGGTGATAGGTAGGTATGTTCTTTCTATCACGAAAATTCTTCTTCATTTCACCCAATTTCCTTCCAATTTCTCACAAAAAAATTTTCCAGAAGTCGAATCTGTCCTTATTTTTGAAAATTTTCGATACGACCCCTGGGTAAAACACAAAAATTTGACCCCTAAATTGATTTTGGAGAAAAATTTTCTTCTGGAAAAATTCTTTAAGAAAAATGCAATAAACTCCAAAAATGCACCCCTAAAGATTGACTTTTCAAATTTTTAAAAAATGCACCCCTAAAATCCAACTTTTTTCAAAAAAATTCCTTAAGAAAAATGCAATAAACTCCAAAAATGCACCCCTAAAGATTGACTTTTCAAATTTTTAAAAAATGCACCCCTAAAATCCAACTTTTTTCAAAAAAATTCCTTAAGAAAAATGCAATAAACTCCAAAAATGCACCCCTAAAGATTGACTTTTCAAATTTTTAAAAAATGCACCCCTAAAATCCAACTTTTTTCAAAAAAATTCCTTAAGAAAAATGCAATAAACTCCAAAAATGCACCCCTAAAGATTGACTTTTTTAAATTAGCCGTTAAATGAGGTAGGGAATTATTAGAGAGGAAGGAAGTGCGGAATTATTAGAGAGTGTGGAATTATCAGAGAGTGTGGAATTACAAGAGCATATACGGTACATTTAACCGAGGATTATCCAAGAGATAAGTATATGCGGTGAGCTAATCATGTTTATGTTATAGATTGCCTTCAAACTGTATTCGCGCCGAACCATTTAAGGATTATGAGACCGGTATTTATCCTGTTGATACTACTTTACAATTTGTATCTTAACAATTATAATTTATACAAATTATTTTCATTTATTAAAATTTTTGGTAAATAATTTAAAAATCGTGTATGTTAATTACGCATTAATAATAAAATTGTTGACAAGTGACTTAATATATCAAATGATTAAAAAGGAAATTAATATTATTAATAACTTAACAATAAACATTTGCCAAATTTATTAAAAAAAAATTTCCAAACTTTAATCCTATTTAAAAAATATTGCACCAAAAAAAAGCAGATCAACAACTTCAATGAGACAAGGGGCTTGAAGAAAGCATGAATTTTTTGACAGACTAGTTTAAATCCAGAAATTAATAATAAAAGATATTATATATGCGGAAAGATTAATGTAATACCCAATCGTGGGATTATGTATTGCTACCATATTAAAAATTCAAAAAAACAATATTTAAAAAAATTTTGTTGAATTAGTTGTTGGAATTAAAACATTTAAATATTGTCTTTATAACTCTGTTAAAAATATTCGAATTGTATCAATTGATTGGAAAATAAATTTCCGACATTAATCCGCAATACCCTGACGAATATTTAAATAATTTATTAAATATATTTAAATCAAAGAAGATGGATAAAGATGTGAGTAACTAAAAATTTTATAATTGCTAAATCTACAAACGGCGGAATGAATGCATTCGACAAAAAGATTGGGCACTTATCTTTAAACAACGAAAATGGAGTATATTAAAAAGTATTTATTCAATAACCTTACGCTAGGTAAAAGACTGGATAAATGCAACCAAAGAGAAACACAAAATTAATTCGCTAATCATAATTTATGCATTATTTACAAAGATAAAAATATAAAAATTGGAATTTTGATTTTGGAAAACAAAATAAAAGGTTTACATATGCGTGCCCTTGAGCAGAGCGTCGCTGCCACAGAATGTTGTCTTCTTGGACATTATCGTAAAGAAAAAAAAGTATACCCAAAGCGCTACACAATACCAAAGAAGATTCAATATGCATAAGTTTTCAAAGAATTAATACAATATTGTGATGTAGCGCAACCAGCGATGATAATAAATCACTAAATACAAATCTAAACAATATTCAAATACAATAAATATAATTTGGTTAAAATGTTTCTAATAATTGTTTGTTTTATTTAAAAAATTTTTATGCGACATAATAATTATATTTAAAAGTTCAAACTAGTTTTTTTAATTATATGTAGCATATTTTTTAGGGTGTTTGATAGCCTTATACAACAAACTATACGGGACGCAGTGGCGCTCACATTTTTGGGACAATATAACAAGATTTGTGTTGGGAATGGCAGCCATCAAAAAAAAATGTTGGGTGGCGACAGGGACGTAGCTAGCAATGAAAATTAAAAAATAAACAAAGAAATACAGCTAAATTTATGTTAAAAATTGGTTTAATATTGCAAATCACTAATTTCTTAACGTGAATGTTATTTGGTTTTGAAAAAAAAGACTGTACAAGTTCTTATTTGAACTGTTAAAATGACTTTGTCAATAAAACTATCTAGACCAAGAAATGATTATTCCATTTACTTAAACGTCCAAGAATAATCTTTAGCATAAAATAGGCAAACACCTTAAATAAAGTAACTAATTATAATAAGAATATCTTAAATAAATATAAAATTTCAACTAATTACTAAAATATAGAAATAAGTAATATTTTATTAATATAAGATTACAAAAACTCAATAAAGTCTTCCATTTTTTTAAAATTCACGGAATCAGATATAAACAAATTCAAAATTTAACAAAGCAACCTTAATAAAACAACAAATTGTATTTAAGAAATGCCATCAAAGTTTTTGAGAGCTAAGAATAATAACAAATAAATATAACAAATCGCAATTAAAAGTTATTTTAAAAACATTTAATAATTCAAAGCTAATTCCACCAAATCAAAAAGTTTTTTTTAAATTTATTTACTGCAAGTTTGTATAAAGATCACATTACTGATAAACTCGCAAAAGTTCTGCCCATAAAATAAAATATTTGATGCAATAATATTGCTGAATATCAAATCAGACTAAACTATCTAATTCAAATTTTGTTACAAATAATTTGCGATGTTATTTAATGCAACTTCAATGATGCATTTGATGTATCTAAATGTTTCAATAAAATTATTAAATGTTTCACATTTTGCATAAAAATTTAGGAAAAAAGAAATAATATGTTCATGATTAAAAATAAAAATACCTGTTGCAATAATTATTCTCCGACATTTCGCCATTGTTTAATTTAAATGTAAACCAATATGACTAACCACAAAGCCAAGATGCTAATTTTTATATATTCGTGAATATATAAATTAATTACTCTGAAATTTCCTTGCGCAATGTAAACTTTTTATAAAAAACACAAATCACCAAGCCTTTTCGAAAAAATCAACTTAAAACAATCATCTCGCAAAATAATTTATGGAACCGCCAGTTTCAAAATTTGGATAATATCAAACAATCATTAATGTAAATTTTGTAAAATAATTATTAAATTAGAAAACATAGATTTTTTATATGAAAGTCATAATAAGACTGGAGTGCGGCTCTTTGTCTAATTCTAAAATATTTTTCGAAAACCAAATATTATGATGCATTTCAATATTGATGAACATTTAAATACAATTTAATTGCTTTATATAACACTGAATAATATTTGTTGCAACCAACAGCGGAGAGCAGATGGAAACGATCATGCCAAAAATCTAAAAGAGGTTAAAAACCAAAACAAGAAAATTGTAACCTAAAAAAAGAACCAAATAAACTAACTTCAAGAAATTACATAAAGCGAAATTTAATATAAAAATGCAAAAATTCAATTATTAATTATATTTATTCTTTTGGAGTAATATTAGCATTGCTTTTAAATTATTATCAGATTATAGTAAAAAAAATTATGAGTTTTAATGGTAAATATATTTAATAAATAAATTGCTATGTGTATTTTTGATTATTGATAATAAAGGTAGATATAAATATTTTAATCGTAAATATTTTTGTTTTTAATGTAAATGTATTCAAATAATCTGCTGATTTATCTATTTTATAGTTTATTTATTGGTCAATTTTAAAATCGATTTTGTGAAATTTAACAACGATTTCCTAAATAATCTTTCAACTACAAATTAAACATACAGGTAATGTAAATGTAAATGTTAATTTTAATAATAATAATAATAAAAAAATGAAAATGAAAATGAAAATAAATAATGACTTTAAAGAAAAGTAAAAAAAATAATTTTTCAATTAATAAATTATCAAATCAAAGGGCGGAAGCTCACCACTGCAGATCTACCACACACACGGTTGGATTCTGTCGATTGGAAGAACAGGTCTGGCGCTTTATCAAGAAAAATTAAAAAACACATTTTTTACCATAAAATTTTTAATTTGCTTGATTACATTGTTATTTTTAACACTCAATAATATTTAAACATTTTATTTACAAAATTGTTTCATAGCGATATAAGTAACACTTATAAAGTAAAACAATTACACTTATAATCAATTTAAAAACTAAAAAATATCAAATTTGAATTGATACATTTAAACAGAGATTCAAACAATGAAATTTCAGCATTTTAACAAAAGACCTAAACCTTATTTTAATGAAATTGTTTGTTTAAGTAAACAGGCCTAAATAAACTAGCAAAAATTGAAATAATTAAACATTCTGTCGGGAAATTTTATAAAAAGATTTAATAAATATTTGAAAAGATTAATCTGACAATTTACATAATTAAGTGGAACCCAAACAAATCAGCAAATTTAAATGAATTCAGCTAAAAATAAATAGAAATAAAGGTAAAATTGGATTTTCCATTTTATTCTTTTTGTCTTTTGGCTGCCATTTCTCCTCCACACCATTGGGCTTGTCACCGGCCCAAAAACGTCCAGGTATCCTAATTGTTTTTCAGGATACCCGGACGTTTTATACGCTATATATATTTACGGGTATTTTTTGTGCCTCGTTAGATATTAATGATTTACAACACCAATTTTATATTTTAATTTTTTATTTGAGTAAGTATTTGTTTTGTTAGAGTTTATTTAACAAAAATTGTATATATGTATCAGGGATGGGAATCTCGATCGCGATTCATTTTTACCATTGTATCGATTGTTTTGTTGACACGCATATATTTTAATATATGCAAAAATAATATAAAAAGTACTGACAAAAATTAAACTTTGTTAAACCAAAAAATCATTAAACAATTTTTCGGTCGCGAAAAAAGAATGAAGACTGCCAAAATAAAAAATTAATTTGCATAATCATAATTTAAAGGTTTTGTCGTAGATAAACAAATTTTTACTTTTCATTTGCTTATTCGTATATTTTTAAATAATAGTTTAAAAATATTATTAATTCTACATAATTAAAGAATTGAAACGTAAATGATAAAAAAATTTGATCCTTTAATCATATGACGACTAAAACATTATAAGCAAGCACAGTTGCATTTATCTTATTAATAATAAAAAATAAGCGCTGAAAAGCGTCTTTTTGTCACAATGATGTCAGATAAAATACCAGAAAAAATTAAATTAATTTTAAAATGCTCCAAGAAATATAAAAATAAATAATTTAATTCTGTATAGACTGAAATTAAAACAAACCAATATAGGTGCAAATGAACTGAATTGCATATTTTAATTTAATAATTTGGTTGTCTGGGGTATTGATATAATTAATAATTTAATATAACATTTTTAACAGTTTTAGATAATTTTATTGGTCCAAATTAACTAATGCTATTTGCTAATGATCAACTTGTTTTTGTTATGCATAATAATATAATTAAATTAACTTTTGAATTTTTGAATTTTTCAATGTTTAATCTTTTTCTTTTTTTAGCTGTGCAATTTTTTGGTCTTAAAATTATAATATAATTGAATTTTTTACTTATATGGTTTATAAATTTTGCCCTTGCACATTAAAAGGGACAAACAATTCTACGTTGAATAAAAGCGTCAATTTTTTTTAAATTTTATTGTGTTTGTTTCGTTCATGTCATCATCGGGATTTAAGCTACCCGCAGGAGGATTTCGGTATTAATAATAAATGCAAAATCATAGTCTTTATTTGTGCTATCGTTATCATTAATTGTATATTGCGCTTTTTCAATTATAATAATGTCAACTATTTTAAATAGAAAATTGAAAAATTAGGGTATTCATAATATTAATTTTTTTTTACAATTTATTAAATTTGTGTAATTACAATTGTTATAATTGTCGCTGAGTAAATTTTTATGAACTATTTGATTATTTCAGTGAAATATATTTTTGAAATTATAATGTAAATATTTTTTTATTTTTAGGTCTTGAACAGAAATAAGTCAAGGATAGGCAGTTTCAAGTTGGATTTTTTCAATATGTAATTATTTATTTATTTAAATGTTTTAAGAAATTTTTTCGCCAAAGTGGCATTATTTTTTAGCAAATGTTATAAATATAAGTTATTGAATTGCTAAATATTAAATAAGTATTTATTATTAAAAAATTACGCTCGTTGAGTGCAATGGTTTCCGATGGAAACTTAGCATATTATTCATCATGTAGTTAATTTAAAGGATTAGAAATTCGCGCTAATACGTAAAGTTTTATTTGTTGTTATCAGGATTTAATACTCATTTTTTAACTTATTTTTGTACTGTTTTATTTTTTAAATTTGTTTATTAATGCAATAAGATTTGAATTTATTTGCTTCAATTTATAAAAATTTAATTTCCTTGTTTTGTTTCGGATTATTCGTGACATCAAAGCGGTTTACATCAGGGGCCTCATGCTGGTCTCTTGGTTATGACTTTGAAGTAAAAAACGCCAGCATTGCCAGTTAATAAATTAATATTTAATATTATTCGAGAAATAAAAATATAACTACTGACTGCAATCTTTGGAATATAAAATAAGCAGTAAAGTTAGAAACAAAAGCAGCAACAACCTCTCAATTTTAGCTTATTTTATTTTAGTTATGCAGAATTTAATAGTTCATGCTCTCTTTAAATTATTTTTCATAATTTTAATAATCGTTCATTCATATTTGAATTTTATTGGCAGACTGTAAATTTTCTAACAAACTGATAACGAATTAGTCAATAGAAAATAAAAGTTATTAATTTAATGTGTTTTTGAATCAATCGAGAGGCCAATATTTAGTAGCCTGAATAAAATTAATGTTAATACTTTCCTAAAAGCTTTAATTTTGTTTTACTTACGGTTCATTCAAATAAATAATCTTCATTAAAATTAAAGATAGGAACCCATTAATTTTTGTGATTTAGGATCACTTATAATAATTTTATTCAATGTTTTTAATGTTAAGTTAAAAGCAATAATGAGTGTTATTCAATTAAATATAAAGAATCATCTTGTAACTTTTTAAAGGTTTACAAATTTGAGCCAAATTATCTAATTGACTTTTTTTTAAACTTTTTTTAATGTTCTAAGCAAATGGCGTCTGTGGGATTTGTTGTCTCATATTTTGAGTTTGTTAGCGAGCGCGTTCCGCCTTGGTAGGTCACGCATTTGCGCGGGTATCGCCGGAGATCGATTCGTTTGCATATATAATTTAACATCAACTTTGCACTATATTTAAAAAAAATTGTAAATAAACCAAGATTATTTTTGCTTTAATCGATAAATATTTTGGTTAATTGTTAAGAATCTAAAATCAAACATAATTAAATTATTATTAAAATTTTTCTTAGAAATATTATTTTTTATTTAAAATTATTTATATTGTTTTATCAAATCATTAATAAATATTTTTATTTTTTTCATGTTCTACAATCACACTACTGGCTTATAACGACTTTATTTTAATCAGAGACGACGATTATTAAATAAATATGCAATTTATTCGCTATAATATTGATGAAAATATTATATATGTAATAGTTTTGTTTACATTTTATTTGATATGCTTTGCCGGCAATTATTTATTTTGTTGCAAAAGCGTCGTTGCGAATCCAGATGGTATGAGGACCGCCGTGTCCGCCGCATGATTGAGCAAGAATTGCGGGAATTGATTGCGGGTGGCGCCACACTGTGGACCACTCACCTAGTCCCCTTTGATTCAATAAGTGAGGGTAATCGGTTTTATAAATGGATTTTTTATAATGTTTGATTCTCCTTTTATGAAGACTTCAAACCATAGTACTTTATTTAAGTCGCGGCGTTTTCAAAGCTTAAGATCWGTCCGAGTACCGTTCGCATGCGAGTTCCATACTAGCCGTCTATGAAGACAATTTTATATTAAATTTTTAAAYTTAAAATTTTATAAATAAAGTAATGTTAAATTTATACGAAAATATAAATTCAAATAAATTTAATTATTCTTGAATTTGTAAAAAATTTGGTTGCTTCAATATCTTTTAGTAGCCATTTTTTTGAATCCAACAAAAGTTTTTAAAAGTAAACTTTCATAAAGWAGATGATTTTGAATGTCTTCTTAAATTTTCAGACCCAACCTGCCAATTCTGAACTTATTGTTGATGAACATTATTTATTTGTTTTGGTAATAAAATTTTGGTAATTTACTCATTCTATGCCATATTTTTTAAGAAAAAGAACC